>VXAX01006758.1:753-12954 GCA_013399835.1 Leptocoma aspasia | reverse complement strand
GGCGAGGGGGTGGGGGGGGGGGGGAAATCACCTGTATAGCAAATGAGGATATCTTCACAAGCAAGATGCATTCTTTAATTTTATTTATGAGTTGTGGGACACATTTTTGCTGGACTTTCTGCCCTCCTGACCCTTATTTTACAAATATAGACACCTGAACTGCGTGCAAACATTGTTTCAGCCTAGTAACACTCTTTGCTGACTACTCCAACCTGGAGTCATAACCTCACCCTGTTAATGAGGCTGATAATTGAAATCGTTGTCAGCAACTTAGTTTTAAGTCAGTTAATTATTCCACTCTGAACAGAGCCCTTTTCATTAAAAAATCCACATCCCCTCATTCAGTGCTTAATGAGGATAATTTGGAAATAGGTCCTCAAATATACACATACATAAATTATTGGCGTTCTCTTGCTCTAGTAAATTGATATTCCAGATTAAAAAACTGTTTAAGAAGTTTGTTTAGAAAGATACAACATATTTAGTGGGCTTGGCCTTTCTGACAAGCATTTCTTCAAGCACTTAGAACAGAAACATCTTTGACTGTGGACAGCATAAATGTATTATTTAAAGTTGTAACAGCAGCAAAACCAGGTCATCCTAAGATTAGAAAGCATGGCAAAAAATTCTCTGTGTGGACTTCAATCAAGGTTTAATTAGAATTTGTCAGCTGGAGGTGACAGGAAAGGAAAGAGACCAAAAGTGTGTTGGCTGGTCTGATCATTTGGAGAGTGACAGAGCTGCAGAATGGAGCTGCAAAATTCCAAGGACAAATCATGTGGTTCAGGATATAAAAGTGCAATTGTAGAATATATAGGAAAATATGGAAAGAAATCAGAATACAAATAGTTCTGGTCATGGTTTCTGAAGAACAAAAAAAATGAAAAGAAAACAGATACAGACCAAAACTTCCTGGGATGATGAAATGAATGGATTATCTCTCTTATGAAAAGAGAACTTGGTTATGAAAATAGCCAGAGGAAAGCTGAGTGAACAGATGTTGGTAAATGCATCTAGGGCTGAGGGATAATTATCACTAAGGAGGAAGAGACAGTTAAAAAATAACTACTTATCATGGAGTAATGAATAAATTTAGACTCAAAATTACAAGGTTGCTAATAAGAAGAAGAAGGAAGTTTCTGTTTAGAAGAATATGAGCCATTTTGAGCTGGAGTTCTTGAGACTGGGGAAGGAATTCTGTTGTTGAAAGGATTTGGAACTCTTGGGCATGCTGTTTGTTTGGTAATGTCCCACCTTTCAAGGTTTCCATCAGTTTCCTGATTGCTTCTCCCTCCCTCACATCCTCCGAACATTCTCTCCCTGTTCCCCTCTGATCCTCTGGAAAAGGTTACAGAGAGATGATAAAAGGATGGAGCTTCCCAGTACTCCCAAAACCCTAACATTTAATGCTCTGACTGTTATTTTTTACCCAGTTTGCACCAGGTGACTGTCAAATTTGGGGCTGGAGAAGAGCTCTTCCTTCAGAATGGTAGTATTTAGACTTTACTCATTTTTGGCTTCTTTCTGTGGTATGGACACAGTAGCCTGCTTAGATTTAGCTGGGGCTTTTATTGAATTTTTTCCTGCTATGTCAGGAAAGTGGCTTATTGGTTTCTTGGCAATAATTCTAGTTTTGGAGATTTTATTGTCGTTTTTAAGTTTGTTAAGGAAGTTAGGAAAGTTTTATGGCTTCTGTCAAGTGAAATAGATGTTATAAAGGGTTCTGTGACTAAACATCTATAGCTCAGTAGCCAAGGACAGAAACAAGACTAGATTTTTTCTGCTGAAATAAATGGAATTGGAAGATTTTAGAGAAATAAAAAAAATCCTTTTATTTTCATCCAGACCACCTAATATCCCCATCTTTCAGTATTCCTTTTATCTGTAGAGCTCTGAGCTGGACTTCTTTCAGATTTCTTTGTATTATTCTGTCTGATACAAAGATTTTCTACATGGCTCCATTCCAATTTCCAGTACATGTCTGACAAACTGATTTGAAGATCTACATTTGGTGATAAAAGTCACAAAACAAAACAAAAAAGTAGTGAGAGGTAAGAATTTTTCAGTTTTGTTTTGCTATGACAAAGCTTTGTTTCCTATTCTCTGTGGCACTTGTGATACTTGTTAAGGACAGTGAAATTTCTTGTTACCAAATGTTCTTTTTTACTAACAGGTGCAAGAAATCTAAAAACAGAAAGAAGGGAATAAGGTCAAAGTGTAAAGATTTTTGTGGTTAACAATTATCTCAATATTTCTTGGGGATAGGGTGTGAGATTTTCCATCAGTTATTAAGATGGGAAGGCAGGTGCCAGACTCAGATTTGGGTGGAAGCAGTGGAGGTCTCAGGGCAGGGGATTCACACATTTGTGCTGCCTAGAAAGCTGCCTATAAAACTGGTGAACAGAGTTGCTGGGATGATAACAATTTTCTTTTGGAAAATACTAACGTTTTTAACCCGTCACTTCTACAGTGGGATTTTTCTCTGCTTTGCTGAAGGACAAGGAGGCACAATGTCTTGAATTGAAAAGATTACTGGACACTGACTGAGGCTACCAGGAATAACAAAACAGCCTCTTCCTTTGATGTTGTTCTTGTTAGATTTTTATGGGAATGTAGCTTGAGAGTTTGGTATTGATGTCATTCTTGTTAGATTTTTATGGGAATGTAGCTTGAGAGTTTGGTATTGATGTCATTCTTGTTAGATTTTTATGGGAATGTAGCTTGAGAGTTTGGTATTGATGTCAAGCAAAATAAATGAATTTTCAATCCAAAGCCAATGAAAGTGGTAGGCCCTGCAGCAGATCCTACAGAGCACCCTTAAATTCTTTTTTTTTTAGGAAAACAAGCTGTATGCTTTGGTGTGTGCTAGCTCAGAGCAGGGATGCAGTAAAAAGCAGAAAGCACTTCTCAAACACGTGTGTTACATTAAGGCATTTCAGCCAGGAGCTGACAGGACCACGAATCACCAAGGTGAGATCACCAGCCTGGCTATCTGAGCTGTGTTAGAAAGCACCACCATGAGGTGTTTCTCTTGAAAGATTTGGTCAGAAAGGCTCCAAGAGCTGAGCTGACCAGCAGTGCTGTCAACTTCACAGATGCTGCCCCTGTTTTGGCTGTGTTCAGCTGCCAGCTCCTCCTCACCCAAGCACTTGGTCTGTATTTGTGCTTATATCTGTTGGGTGTATTGATGTTTTCTGACAGGGTACCACACCCAGGTGGCTCAAGGAAATAAAATAGATCTTTTCTTCTTCCAGATCATTGGTAAAGTGTGGAAAGCTGCTTCTTTTGAGGAAGAAAGCACATTTTTCTCCTTTCTGTGAGACAGCAGCGAATTGTGCTCAGCAGAGTGTTGGAGAAGTCCAGGAGAAGAAGAAAGCACAGCTCTTTTCTTCATTGTCACCAAGAATATTTCTTTTTTCAAATCCATATCCTGGTTGAAATCCAGATTGTGCCTGAACCAGAAGGTTACCAATTAGATGTATTTGTCAATATTTTCTGCAGGTTTCCTTCAGGAAAGAGATTTTGGATATTGAGGCAGTGTTTGGCTGGGACTGCTGCACCCAGGCCAGGCTTTCAGACCCAGCCAGAACAGCCTGTGTTTAGAAGATGAAAGGAGGAATCCTTCTGCCAGTGCAGATCTGGCACTTACCATTTGTCACTTTTTACAGGCAAGAGAGACTTTCACAAGTCTAATAGTAGGACTGCATTAAAATAACTGAAACTTCTTGCTGAGTGAATGTACCAAATTTTTGAATGCAGGGATTTATCTTGACCTACTGAATTGATTCATTTTATTGACCAATTTTTTTCTTCTCTTTAACTTTGAAATTTCTATTTTGGGAACATTTAGCTGCTGCTTTTAATAAAAATACAATTGCAATAACTTTTATTTCAGCAGTTTTGTTTATTTCTGTTTGAAGATATCTGGTTTTATTAAAAAACAAACTTTTGGTATACGCTGCATACATTAAGGAAAAAAAAGGTATACATAAAAAGTTGCTTGGAAAATTATTGATTGTTCAGAAAAATAACTGATCTTTTAACATTTTGGGGAAATTTCATGGTATTGGTTTCCAGGTTTGGATTTTTTAAAAGCTTTAAAGGAATTGTCTTTCTAACCTTCAGCTAGGTTAACCTGTTCACTTTAGAGGTTGCTAACAGGGAAACTAAAATAATATAATGTTACTTAAGAGGTTAAAAACCTTATTTCTTAAAAGACCAGCTTGTTAAAAGCATTGTGTCATTCATATCACAGAAAGGTGTGTCCTTAAGATATTTGGCAGACAGTAAGAATATAATCAGCTTTGATTTAGGGTTGTTTTAGATTAAAAAGGCACAGTATAAACAGTAATGATGAAATCAACACCTTGATGTCCTGAACATCTTGTACCTTGATTGATTCATGACAGTGGAACATAACCTGCTGTTGCATTGTTCATCTGTACTGTGGTTACATTTCCATTTCTCAATAAAGAAATTATTTGAGCTAAAATCAGCCACTGTCTGCTCAGCCCTCAATGCATGAGCTTAAACTATAAAATCTCCACAGAGGGCTGCATTTTCTTGGACAGGAGACCACAAACTCATTTCTGCCAGACCTCTAAATTGCTGAGGAAACAGATTCCCACCCCCATGGCCTGGATAGCATGTGAACAGCCAAAATTGATGAGCAGCCTATGAAACATTTCTGTGTATCTCCCTTGCTGCACTCAGCAACTGCCCTAAAACACGGTTTTTAAAGAAGAAAAGACTTGCAAAGAAGACCAAATAGTTGTGTCTCCACAAAATGAACCCTGACTGTCCACCTCAGGAATAATCAGGCTTTTCACTCAGGCTGACTTTTTTTTTTTTTCCCCCTAGCTGGAGATATTAATTTATTGTATTAATCTGTGTAAACAAGTATTAATCTCACAGAACATGGCTGGAACAAAGACTGAGGCAGAGACAACACCCAGCCAGGATAGGTTTCCTTTAGAGGAGCTCTAATTAATAATGTCTCATTACTTTTCAGTCTGGGCTCCTCTGCCTCTCAGAGGGGGAGCAGTGAAGAAGGGAAGGTCTCAGACAGCACAATGACAAAAAAAAAAAGCTGAAAAGGAGAGGTTTGGCTGTCGTGTGTGTTAGTGATGCATCAGTGTGCCTCGAAATTGACGTTGATGTAGCTAGGAACAGAACCAAAGCCTGGTGCCAGAGGTGGCATATTTATAATGAGACTAAATGAAGGGGCTCATTAGTCTCACAAATGGTGAAGAGCTGCCTGTTCCCTCTCTGATTATCTCTCCTCCATCTCCATTAGGAGGGTGTGCATGCAAAGGGGCGGGGAAGAAAAGCAAACCTCGGGTTCCGGCTGTGAGCTGATCTGCATAGCCCTGCTGGGAAATTGATGAACATCCTGGTGACTCCTTCTCCAGGCTCCCCCCACCAGCTAAACGCCGAATTCCATCCCAAACCTCATGGAAACAAAATATTATGAATTAAGCCTTTATATTTGCCTTTGATTGGGAAGAAAAAAAGAGGGGGAAAAAAAACCCCAAAATATTCAGGAGCTCTGTGGGAAAAAAAAGTAAACAAATAAAAGGCACTATAGAGTTTGTGCTATTTAATTCAAATGTTTGATGATCTGTGGATGTGGGTCAGGTCATAACATGCAACAAAGCCATCCTGGGTGTGATTTACCAAAGCAGAAATGAGTTTTGACCCAGAGTGACTGGAAGACTGTGCAAATGACCCTTGGATACGTCAGGATGGCACTCAATAAGTAATTGCAAACAATTTTTTTTTTTCTTTTACAGTTTTTGTTCGGAGACGAGTCGAGCAAATACTCCATCCTAATCCCAACACTGAGCAAATAGTAAAAGCAGCCTTTGCTGCTGGTGCTGGGAGAAAACATTCAATTAAGTTGCTGCAGTGGCTTAGTGACAGCAGCCTTTCACCTTTGGAAAGCCAGCCTCTGGTTATCTGTCTCGGGTCACTAAAGAAAATGAGTTGATGTCCTCAGGCTAAGCCCCAGGGCACATTTTGCTCAGAATCACCAAGCCACAGGATAATTTGGAGCTTTTGCCCGTGTGTACTTAGGAAAGGTCTAGGCCTGAAAAAAAAAACCAGCTGAAATTCAAGATTAGGATGTGTTGAGAAGCAAGCAGCTTCCCAGAAAATTAAAATGCTGACATTCCCAACAGTTTAATTGACATTAGATGACTAACATGTCAAAGCCTAAAGAAAACTACAGGCAACACAATGATGTATGAATTTGCAACCCAGATGCTGGGAACAGAGGGAGGGTTCATAAATGGTGGAAAAATCAGGTGGACAGGGATTTTAAGCAGCTAGAGGAGCAAAGTTTGACTGCCCTCAGGACCAGAGTGGTGATTGCAGCACCTGCACTGGTTCTGGAATCTCTACATCAGCCTGTATGCCAGTGGGACACACCTTAACCCTCCAGTTATTCCTGCCTGAGTGGAGAAAAGTGTCAAATGCAGGACTGGGAGGGACAGAGACATCCATCAGTCATCACCATCATGCATCATCCCCATGCCTCAGCCCCTTCCAGACTGAGCCAAGGGATGGAGGGAATGGCATCCCCAGGCTGCCACTGCTCACAGGGAGCAGCTGGCACTGCTGATGCCAGCACCCAGTGTAGTTTGAGAAGTGTTTATGATTCCCTGAAGTCCTGGTGGGAGCCTTTTCTTCAAAGTGAGCTCATCAAGAGTGATCAGTGACTTTTTAGCTTTAAAGTCCTATTTAGAAAAAACAAAAGTACAGAACTGGAACAGGGAAACCTTGCTCAAAGGGCAGGAGCTCAGAGATGCTGGGGTGAGGCAGAGCCAGCTGGAGGGCAAATATTCCCAAATTCCTGGGGCATTTCTTCCCTCCATGCTCACTTTTTGCCTCAGCAGCTTTCTGCATCTTTCTGAGCTGCACAAACACTTGCACTGGTCCTGTGGGTCTCTGCAAAAGCCACCTTGTTTTGTCACCTCTGACCCTTGGCTCTCTGCCTGCTCCTTCACCAGGCTCTCCCAATCTTGTTGCAGCTGGCCCCAGCACCCTACACCTGCCAGAAACTTCATCAGGTGTTACATTTAAAGGGAAGCGAGGAGAAAAATCCCTTTTTTCTCCACAGGGTTGCACCTAATCCAAACAGCAGCCAGACCTTCTCCAGCTTGGAGCCTTTGTTTCTCCTGCCTGTTTCTTCATACACCAGTAAGTGCTCAGTGGGCAGGGGGAGCTGCTGACCATGGCTTTGTCTGGATCCAAAGCTGACCAAGGTTCCTCTAACTCATCCTGGGTCCCATTCTGTGTTTAATTGTTCCTCCTATCATTTCAGACCCAGAATGTTCTCATTTTCTAGACTGATAAGCCACAGAGAGGCAGCCAGGTAGAGCCAGAAGACTGTCAAAAAGATGGGACTGTGTCCTTTGTCTCAATTTACTCAAAGAACTGAAATTTAGCAAGCTTTTCTCACTGTAGAATGTCCTTCAAGGGTCTCTGTTTCATTTATTTGATTTTTCAATAGTATAAGAAAAATCAGGTTATACGTTGGTATATTACAGTGTGCAGATATAAGCTGGAAAGCAATATAAAACAATCTTGGGATTGCTTTTTATGACATTAAGATTCCCAAATCTTTGTAATTCAATTTTTTTCCCCACGATGTCGGAATATGTTCTGGTGTTTCCCTTTCCTTGGGGAGCTCAGCACTCTCCCCCCGTGCTATATACTGCTTTTATTGAAATTAGAGGCCACAGCAGCTTATTACTCTTAGGGGTGAATTTGAGTGGAATTTTGAAACGAGACACCAGTGTTCTCCAGCCACTCTAATGGCTGAATTCACCCTTTTCTCTGAATGTGAGGTGTGGGAGAAACAGGCTATTAATGCAGTTCCTCGTTAAGCAATTGTAATGGCAAGCTTTTAAAACTTGCCAGCTACACTCACATCACACCCCACTTCCCAATGACCTGGTTTTGATGTACAGTAATTTGTGCAGAGGAAGCACTTTGGCAGAACCTGGCACTGGAGGAAGGAGGGGACCTGACTTGAGCATGATTATCATCTTCCCTTACGTTTTGACCACAGGTTGTCAGCAAATAGCCTTCAGAGTTTAATTATATGATGGAGTTTGCTGAGTAGTGTGAAAGACAAAAGAACAAATAAGTGATGGAAAGCAGTTTCCCCCCTCCCCTGCTTTACTCTGGGGCTACCATAATTAAACTTAAAGTGCTGCTGCTTTGCTGGAAACTAAGTTAGGGAGGTGAATTGTAATTGCAAACACTGTTTGCTCAGTCACTCTTGGCAACAGCACCACGTTAACTCCGCCTTTGTGTCTCCTGTGAGCCCCCCAGATTGACAAAAACTTCTTTTCTTATCCAATTTGTTATCACTGGTTTCAGAAAGTCATTAAAGAATATCAGTGGAGCAGATTGGGATCTGGATTAAGAAATCAATTATTGCCAGGAAGTACCTTTGCAGACACTAATTATGCCTTGAGTGACATTTACGGGATTCCTTTAACGGGATGTGTGGTCAGTTTTTAAAGGCACAGGGCAGACACCAGTGCCGTGTGTGACACCCACTGGCTTTCTGCTGTCTGTGTGACACCCACTGGCTTTCTGCTGTCTGTGTGCCACCCCACGCTAGAAGAGATGTGCGCTGCCATAACCAGAGAATACGAAATATCCACACATTGTGCATTTTCATATATGTAAAAATAGTCACTGGCCTGTTGGTTTAGCCAGGAATTAAATGTTATCCTGGCTCCAGATAGCCAGGAGAGGCTACATTTAGCAGGAGGGCTCCTGCCTCTCATGGCTGTTGTGCAGATTGCCAGTGACAGATAGATTAGGTGTCCCCAGGAAGGAGCTGATAGAAATCCGACAGGTGTATATGGGTTTAGACATCTGTGAAAGAGAGAAAGGCCACAGGATAAGTAATCCTGCTCTGAAAGATGGGAGCTGCTCCAGAGATCTGTGACAGGAGCAGCCTGGACAAGGATCATTTAATAGGGGGAGCAGAGCAATGGGGCAGTGTCAGGGGGCTGTCTCAGGCAAGGTGGGGACAGGGCTTGTTGGCACTTCTTGCTTTATCTGTGATTGAAAAACACTGTCAGTGTGATTGTCTGTGGGACAAACGCTGGGTCTTTCTGCTTTATGTGCCCTCAGCTGGGAACTTTATTAAAGCTTAAGTTGAACTGTATCCCATTCCCAACCTCCCCTGATGGGTGTATTTGTGGTTTTTGAGCTCTTCCCACACTTAAAATGCACAATAACTTAATTTAACTTAATTACTGCCCTTACTGTAGGCGAAACCTCTTTGAAGAGAATGCTCAGCAGCTCTCCTGCCCCATGCAACACCCTCCCCCAAAAAAAAAACAAACACCAAAACCTCCAAAGCAACAAAAACCATCCCAAACCAACAAAACATCTAAACACCAAAAGCCAAGATTGTGAAATAATGGTAAAAAATTGAACAAACTGGAGAGGAAAGCTCAGTAAAGAAAGATAGAAAGGAATTGTGGATTATGTCAGGGTAGATGCAATCAGTGTAATTTGTGTAAGAGCTAAGGAATTTCAGCACTCTTTTATGTGGCCAACATCAAAATGACCTACAATAATTATTTGGAAGGCTTGTACAGAAAAATTTAAGTCAATGATTTCTAACTCTTTAGGACTCAAATCTCAAGGTTTTGCAGTCACTTCAGTTGCATTGCTGGTAGTTGACTGTAAAAGCATTTATGGCATAAATCACAGACAGATTTATATTTCTTATGGTACATATAAACCATCCTGAAAAGTCATGTCATACATTTTATTTATTTGACCCAATTTCTAAGACTGTGCACTGAAATGCCCTTTTAGTTGTCTGTGACTAAAAATCAGGCTCTCAAGTAACCAACATAGAGACAGAAATGCTGCTTAGAGCAGCTTAGAATATTGAATTTAAGGTCCATCTCTATTAATAAGATATGGACCTGAAATTTAGCAGTCTGAAGAGAGATTATCCATCATATAAGTGCCAAATAAAAGGAAAAAGACCTCATTTCAGTTCTGTAGAAAATTGAAATGAATAAAACACCTGTGAATAGTTTCCTCTGTGTGGTGACTGCCCTAACCAAGCATAGTGAGTGCTGCGTAATGAAAATTCCCAACTTTCTCAGCCTGTCTTTGTAGGGAAGTTCCATGTCCATGCTTTCCAGCAGTGATTCAAGATTTAACTGTGGAGGGGCTCTTCAAACCTCTTTACCTCCAGTAAGTTATGATCAGTTTTACATATCCTTCAATATAGATAAATATTCCTCCTGGATTTTCAAGTGAAAATTATACTCAAGTTCTGAATGAAATCAAATTAACCCTTGAACGTTTCTAATCTATCAGCAAAAATCATATTTTTCCCCAAAACCACAAGTAAAAATCAGGGATGCAGGACCATTCCTCATCAATTCTCAACCTCAAGAAATCCAGCATCTTGCCTTTGGGCAAAATTTTTAGTTCAGTGTCTGCCCTTGATTGTGTGATTCTGAGCTCTGTAGTATAGGGATGGAGCACATTACCTCAGAAATGTGCTGCAGAACTCACAGTGCAAATCCACATAGATATAAATGTTCCTTTACACAGATGTAAGTGAGAAAGAATTGTGAAGAAATTAAGGAGAAAAGGAGAAAATAAGTCCCAGCCTGTGTGTCCAATCAGAGCAGTAGCAAAACCTGAAATTGCCAGAATTATAAGATGCAAGATGAATGCAGGGCTTGTTTCTCAGGATCTAATGATTTCATTGAAAAGGAGTCACATGGATTAATAGCAAGTTTAAAATCCTGGGCAAAGTGGGAATTTGGATAGTTTTTTTCTCTCCAGGCTGTTTTTAGACTGACTTGTCACTTCTTGCAGAGATGTCGAGGTAAGGCTGCTGAGATGCATCCAGGTTCCTCCCTGTGCCAGCAGAGAGGAGGTGAATGAGGGGAATACCTGCAGCTTCCTGAACTCCAATAGCTTCCATCTCTTGAGAGATGTTTTTCAGGGATAAAAAAACTGTTTGGGGCTCTGCTACAATTTGAGCAGGTACAATTTTTCAAGAGACGCCAACAAATAGGAGCACTTCTGAAGAGGTATAGTATTTCCACTGTCTCCACAAGTCCTTGAGAATGGCAGGTATAGCAATTTCCAGTGTCAGGAAAATCCACAAATGCCAGAGGTTTATGTCCAGAAAGGAGACAGAGGAGTCCTGCAAGTTTATTGGAATAAAAAGAGAGGGTCTAGAAGGGCACAAGCCTGCCTGGGCTCTGCAACAAACCTGCTGCTTGAGGTTAGCAGAGACATTAAGACCCACCTCAAAGGCATTAACAACCACACCTTCATCCATCAAACTGTTTGTAAACACATGAGCTTTCCTCTCAATCCCGCCGCTTCTTATTCCTCACTTTGTCTTTCCACACCCTAGTTATTAACTTAACCCTTTTTAACAACCTGGAACATTTGAAACATCCCCTTCTGAGTTTCCACCTCTGGTCCCTGCACCAGGTGTGGCAAGTAAATCCAGAGAATAAAGCAGACACTGACAGTTCCTATTAGCCCATTAATCATTACAAATCCTTGCCCATGGCTGCTGATAGCCATGTCTCCCATCCTTTTCTTCCTGCTGAAGAAGTCCAAATCTCTGACCTCGACCTGAGTGTGACATGTCCACCCGTGTCCAGCTGTCCTGGCTGCTGTCCCTGCAGTCCTGGCTAGATGTTCTGGACAGCAAAGCCCAGAGGCAGCATCTGTGCTGACCGGGCTTCCTGTTCAAGTAATCCCAAATTAACTCAAGTGACCCCGGATCAATTAAAAAATTCTCAAATGACCTCAAGTAACCCAGAGCAGGACCTCAAATGACCCCTATGACCTGAAGTAACCTCAATTTGACATCAAATGACCTTGAATGACCCCTATGACCTTGAATGTGACCTCAAATGACCTTGAATGACCCCAAACAGGGTCTCAAATGACCTAAAGTAACTCCTGGAAAAAACAAAAAATTCTCAAATGACCTCAAGTAACCCCTGTGTCCTCAAATGACCCCTATGACCTGAAGTAACCCCAATTTGACCTCAAATGACCTTGAATGACCTCTATGACCTTGACTGTGACCTCAAATGACCTTGAATGACCCCAAACAGGGTCTCAAATGACCTAAAGTAACCCCTGGAAAAACCAAAAAATTCTCAAATGACC
>VXAX01006757.1:55482-101998 GCA_013399835.1 Leptocoma aspasia | reverse complement strand
CTATTTTTATATTTGATTATGGTGGTACTGCTTTGTAGACTACAAAAATTGACAATACTAACCTCAAAACTGTTAGACATTTTTCCAAATATTTTAATTAATACTGAAGATTAAATAAGGTGTTTACCCTCAATTTAAACACAGACAGAAACAGAAAAGGAGATTTTCTCCTGAATTTAAACCCTTTTCCCCACAAAACCTCCATTTTCTGGGGTCAGTGGTATGGACTGGGGAGGGACTGGGAAGATGAAATCAAAAGATGACAGGAAAAAGAACTTCCCTGTGCCCCCAGCGTGCCCCCCGGCTCAGGTGGGTGAGGGCAGGGGTGCTGCTCCCCTCTCCTCTGCCCTGCAGCGCTGGCCCCTGGCCCCGGGCGTGTCCCTGCACACCTCGGGGCAGTGCCACAGGTACCCCCAGCCCCGTCAGATGCTCTCACCATCACCCCTTGAGAGATCCCTGCTCTCTGCAGCAGCTGCCCCCAGGTGACACACACATCCCCGCCAGCAGCACCTGCCCCTCCTCATTCTCACTGGCCACACCTGAGGCTGCTGCACGTCAGGAGGTAGAGGCTCCCATGAGGGGGGGTGGGACCACAAAGCCAGGGCTGGAGCCAAAGGTGAGCGGCAGGGCCAGATGGCTCGCCAGGATGTAGATGCACGAACAAAGGTTCATAGAATGGAGAAAGCTCAACTGTTTTTTGTATTTTAGACACACACTCATTATAAAAGTCACATTTTTTAATAGTTAAAATATCAGTGGAAGTTACTGGCTAGTTATAATTGTGAGCTTCATACAGCATCCCACCTTTAGGGACTTATCAGAAGAAGTAGTTTCAGGTTCTTTCATCTCCTCAAAACACTTGGGAAAGCCATTTTAAACCAAACTCCTTGGCAGTTTACTCATTTGAATAAAAGCAGCACTGACAACGACCAACAAGTGAAAAGGAAAGCAGAATATCATAGGGATGGCTCCTATGACTAGAGCAATGGAAAGGGCTAAGGCTTTTTAGCAAAGACAAGCTAAGAAGATGAGGAGGGGATGTAGGCCCTCTATGGATATGGAATTCTGCCTGGGGAAGTACGAGGAGCCAGCTGAGAGCTTGTGGGTGAGGATTCAGGGGAGGGCAGGGACAGGGATATTCAGGGTAACAGGAAGGGCTTCTATAGATATGTTGCAAGCAAGAGTTGGGATAATGTGGGCCCCCTCCAGAAGCAAACAGGAGACCTGACTACCCTGGACAAAGAGAAGACTGATGTTCTCAAGGACTTCTGTGCCTCAGTCTTCAATGGCAAGTGCTGCCCAAGCTGAGAAAGACAAAGGCAAGGACTGGGAGAATTAAGACCCTGAGCCCACTGAGAGGCTCAGATTCAAGACCATCTAAGGAACCTGAATGTGCTCAAGTCCATGAGACCTGAAGAGATACGTCCTCAGGTCCAGAGGGAGCTAGCAGAAGTTGCCAAGCCATTAGCCATAATTTTTTGAAAAATTGTGGCAGTTAGGTAAAGTCCCTGATGACTGGAAAAAGGGAAATATAACCCCCATATTTAAAAAGGGGAAAGCAGAAGACCTGGGGAACCACTTCTACCCAGAGCAATGGTGACAGTGCTGCACAGCCCCATGGGACTGCTTCTCCTGTCTGGCTCCACAAGATCCTCCACTTCCATCACCCTCCTCCTCACTGGTTCCACAGGACAGCTGCTGCCCAGCTCTGGAGATCAATGGACATTTCCCAGACATTTCATGGGCAAAGGAGTGGTGAGGACGTGTTGTGATGGTGGACATACACAACATGGATTAATAAAGGCTGGAGAACATGCTGAGTTGGGCAGGAGGAGTTCAATTTCTTCCAATGGGCCTGTGGTTTGGATTTGTGCTGAAAACACTGTTGATAGCCCCAGGATGTTTCAATCAGTGCTGAGCATCAAGGCTTTTGCTGCCCCTCACACCACCCTGCCAGCAAATAGGCTGGTGTTGCACGAGGAGTTGGGAGAAGATAAACTCAGCAAGGAAGAAGCAGTGGGGTAGCCCTGTATACGATGGAGTGTTTTGACTGTCTAGGAATTGACAGTGGTGATCAAAGCGTTGAGGGTTGATGGGTAAGAATCAGGGGAAGAGCAGATACCCAAGCGGGAATCTTCCCAGACACAGAGGGGAAGGCTGGTAGGCAGACTGGTTGTTCCCAGGGTTCTTCACTCTACCCTTAAAGCAGGGTGCAGTGAAGTTTCCTAGATTGCCTACAACTTTCCTTCTATGCCAAAATGACCTGCCTGGTGGGAGAGGGAAAGGCTGGGGATGATGTTTACTTAGGCTTTCGTTAAGCCTTTGACACCATTCCCCAAAGCATTCTTGTGGAGAAACTGGCTGCCCATGGCTTGGATAGGTCCACTGTTCACTGTACAAAAGGGTCTGGATGGCCAGACCCAGAGAGTGGTAGGGGAAAGTTTAATTCAGCTGGTATCCAGTCACCAGTGGGGCTCCTCTGGGCAGCACTGAGACCAGTCCTGTTTCTATCAATGACCTGGAGGGGGGGATCCTCAGCCAGTTTGTAGAGGATCTGCCAGAGGATAGGAAGACTCTGCAGAGGGATCTGTAAGGCCCAGAGATTACGCTGTCCCAGGCAGTTCCTGAAACCCCCTACTCCCCTACCCCTCCCTGACTACTCATTCTTACTACACCCTTTTTCTCAACTGGGTCCAGCACCGCCGCCACCATTGGGACTTCAAGCGGATGCCAAAGCACCGGCGGCGCTGAACACGGCGTGTCCGCCAAGCTTCCAGGTATCTCCGAAGGCGGGCATGAAGCTGCCCCAGGAACCTTCCAGCAGCAGTGCTGGTGCTGTCTTCCAGCTCCATTGAGCTGCTGCTGCTGCTGCTGCTGCTGCTTTCCAATACAATGGGATTCATGATCACCACTAGTCTAGGGAGCAACCTGGCTATCGCCACAGATCTTCTGCGTTGCAGCATCGTGGAGCTGCTGCTACTGCATCGTCTTATGTTCTTAGGTTTGTTCTCTTCTGTCACCTTGTACACGTCTGGCCTTGCCAACTCCACTCCAAGGCACTGGGGACGCTCTCTGGCCCCCAGCAGCTTTGGCATAACATGCAGATCAGGCTGGACCACCCTGCCACTCCCCCTGCCCCATCGCCACCGAGACAGCTGTGCCTCCAGCTCCTTGCGGTGCTCCTCGAAGAGCGCCTGGGAGTCCTGGCAGCTCCGGATGAACCTTGGGAAACGCCTCCTGGAGCTCATGGAACTGCGTGGGGCACTGCCATGGAGCAGCTCCATGTCTGCTGATCTCCGTGCCCTGCCCACGTTGATCTGCCCCTCCAGCCGGCCTCTCGGTGCGCTTGGATGCTTTGAGTTCTGATGGATCCTCTGCAAGAACCACAGAGGGGTGGGGACAAGAGTGTGGTTATTCTCAGTTCTTCTTTAGAAAGAACAGAGAGAACTTTCCTGGGAAATTCAGAAGAAATAATTATAAACAATATTACTATCTCTCCCACACCTGTTACTTACAATAGTTGTTTTTCTGTGCTTTCTATTCACTGATAATGTGCAGGGTGCTCTCTCTAAGACCAATCAGGTCTTAGCCTAGTGTGTCTGGTTACAAAGACTCACTGGATTTGTACTATTGGGGCATTGGGGCTTCTTCTTATAATAAAGCTTGTTCTCTCACCTTCTGAACCATGGAGTCTCTCATTCCGTTCCTGGTTCAACAAGGATAATGGTGACCCCTCATACAACATAAGAGCAGCTCCCCAGAATGCTCCATGTTGTCATGCTACGCATGCCACACCAACACACCCCAAACCCACACATCCTGGCCCAGCCCAGCCCAGCCCACACAGCAGAGGCCACCTACCCATAGACACTTATCCCGTAGCATGACAGTGACCAGGATGAGCTGCAGTACCACCATCATGATTGCCACCAGCTCACCCATGGTGAAGATGTTGAGGAACCCCATGGCACCGTCTGTGGCAATCCAGGTTACCAGCACAGGCTGGTGAAGCGGCTCCCCAGAGACCTGCAAGATCCCAGTGAGGGGAATCCAACCCTGTTGGGATGGCACAGGCTGAGGCTGTTGTCTGCCACGACACTGCCAGACTGTTGTGCCCAGCACTGTCTGCTCCTGTGGGGCCCCTTTTATAGCCTGGCAGTCTGGCAGAGTCCCCTGTGTGACATCATGGGGCAGCCAGAACCCTCTTTGTGACACAGTGGGGCAGTCAGAACCCCCTTTTGGATAGCCAGGAGCCCACAGGAGTCCAATGGAGAGCCCTTGCTGCCTTGGGCACAATGACCATGCATTCCACGTTGCCCTGCTGAAACCTTTAGGATTCTTTAAGTCAGTCCTAACAATTTCATTTGACATGGATCTGTTTCCAGTTGTTGTTGGATCTGTAATTGCTGGGAGCAGGAGGAGGTTAACTGCTTCATAAAATAGATCTCTTTTGAATAGATGATTTGTCTCAATTTCATGAGCCTCCATGACACAAGGGCAATGATTGTGCCCCTGTGGTGGGCACTGGTGAGGTCAGACCTCGAATCCTGTATTCAGTTTTGGGCTCCGCACAACAATAAAGACATTGAGGTTGCTGGAATGTACCCAGAGAAGGGCAATGGAGCTAGAGAAGGGTCTTGTGCTTTAACCAGAGCTGGCAATTCAGTAAGGGAAAAAAGTGAGAAAGAAACTCATAAGGTGAGATAATTCAATAAATATAAACAAATTCCAAAAATATTGGATGAGAGAAAAGAAACAGAGAAGAAAAACAAAGTTAATGTTAACAATCTTTCAGCACCCAACAACTGATGGGCAGTCAAGCCAGATACTCATCATGGAATCACAGACTGGTTTCGGTTGGAAGGGACCTTAAAGATCAAGTACCATCACCTTGCCTTGGGCAGGGACACCTTCCACTGGGCCAGGTTGCTCCAAGCTCCATCCAACCTGGCCTTAGACACTTTCAGACAAAGGGCAGCCACAGCTTCTCTGGGCAACCTGTGCAGGGCCTCACCACCCTCACAGGGAACAACTCCTTCCCAATATCCCATCTATTCCTGTCCTATGTCATAGAGAAGCCATTCCCCCTTGTCCTGGCACTCCAGGCCCCTGTCCAAAGTCTATTTCCAGCTCCCTTGAAGTCGGGGCTCTAAAGTCACCCTGGAACCTTCTCCCCAGTCTGAACACCTCCAGCTCTCTCAGACTATCTCCAGAAAAGACAGGCTCCAGCCTTTCGAGCATGTCTGTGGCCTCCCCTGGACTCATTCTAGCAGCTCCACACCCTGAAGGACCGAATGCCACCCAGAGGGACCTGGACAAGCTCAAGAAGAGGGCCTGTGGGAACTTCACGAGGTTTAACAAGACCAAGTGCTAGTGCTGCATGTTGATCAGGAGAAACCCCAATATCAAACCAGGCTGGGGGATGAAGAGATCAAGAACAGCCCTGGCCAAGAAGAACTTGGGGATGCTGGTGAATGAAAGGCTAGACATGCCCTGGCTCTGTGTGCTGGGCTGATCCCACAGTGTGAGCAGCAGGGGAGGGGGGGGATTCTTCACTTCTGCTCTGCTCTGGTAAGATCCCATCTGCAGTGCTGTCTGCAGCTCTGGGGTCCCAGCACAGGAAAGATGTGGAGCTGCTGGAGAGAGTCCAGAGAAGACCCCAAGATGATCAAAAGGATGGAGCACCTCTATGCTATGAGGAAAGGCTGAGAGAATTTGGATTGTTCAGCCTGGAGAAGAGAAGCTTTGAAGTGACTTAATTGTGGCCTCGCAGTACTTGAAGGGGGCCAACAAGGAGGATGGAGAGAGACTATTTACAAGGACCTGGAGTGACTGGACAATGGAGAACGGCTTCTAACTGAGACAGAGTAGGTTTAGATTGGATATTGGGAAGAAATTTTTCCCTGTGAAGCTGGTGAGGACCTGGAACAGGTTGCCCCAAGAAGCTGTTGCTGCCCCATCCACGAAAGTGTCCAAGGCCAGGTTGGATGGGGCTTGGAGTAACCTGGTCTAGGGGAAGGTGTCCTTGCTCATGGCAGGGGGGTGGAACAGGATGATCTTTACAGTGCCTTCCAACCCAAACCACACTGTTCTTCACCTCTAAGGACTACTGCTGCCAGCTGCTTTTGAGGTCTTTTATTTACAGCAACACAAAGAGCCATAAAAATGCAACAGTCAATAAGGTGTGAATCCCTTGCTGTAACTGTCCCTCTTGATCCCACCTTCACAAATGCATTCTGGATACAAAGCCTTTGTGGAAATATTGTGCTGCTTTTCGACCTAGAGTGAATAGATGTCTCCCCACAGTGCAGCAGCACGGTTCAGCCCTGCTTGGTCCCACTCAGTGACTGATCAGGATGCTGCTGAGGCTCAGCAAGACAGGCTCTGGGTTCAAGTGTGTCCCAAAGGAGAAGCAGTTTCCACCACCGCCAATAACCAACAGCTCCTTCTCATTTGGCAGAAAGACACTGCTATGATTATGTAGCATTAATGGCCACTCCAGGTGCTCCTGAAAAAGGAAAGGAGATTTTGAACATACAGGACTTCATGTGGTCCACCATACCACCCATGAATGTGGGCAAGAACAGATAGAGAATCCAGGAACAAGTAACCCCTGAGGTATACTCCTCCACGACACCCGCCCGCCCACCAACTTGTAGTTTAGTGATTTTTTAATGAGAGAAAATGTCTTTGTACTCCCTGAATCTTAATGCTTTTCCTCCCAAGAAGGTAGCCAGTCAGGTTTTGATGCAATGTAAATCTCTGGCATTCATGGCCTATGGCAAGGAGTTCTAGAGCTTCCCTATGTAACTGGCAGGTTCAAAAGCCTAGAGAGTTTCGCCTAAGTCAAAGCAAACAGCTCATAAGCAAAGGAAGATACCAATCCATCTGCATCTGCTTATTCAGTGCAAACAAAGAAGTTATATTCTTTTGGACACAACTTTACTATCGCTGTACCTATCCTCATTGCTGTCCAACAAGGGCAGTCTATTTTATCTAAAGGATATGAGGCCACTTACAACTTCCGCTACAGACAATAATTGAAAACTAAGCTACAATTAAGCACGTTTCATGCTTTTATACCCTCAGCAAAATGCTGCAAGGTCAACTGGATGCACACATGCTGTCCGCTATAAAAAACTGACTCATCACAAATTCCAGTTTCATCAACAACAGATTTCATATGTACAATTACCAAAAGAATGTTGTTTCTTTACATAAAAGATAAATAAAAACTTGTCAAGCAAAAGAAATGTTCTTACAGAATCACAGAATGGTTTGGGATGGAAGGACGTTAAAAAATTCCACCTCGCTCCACCCCCCTGCACCACCAAACCAGGTTGCTCCAAGCCCAATCTAACCTGGGCTTGAACTTTTCCAGGGATGGGGCAGCCAAAGCTTTTCTGGGCAGCCTTTGTCAGTACTTCACCATATTCTTCATTACAAATTTAATCCATATGCCTAGCTTGAAGCTACTGTCCCTTAGATGAAACCACCACCCCTTGTCCTATCACTACAGGCTATCACTGCTAAAAAGTCTGTCCCCATCTTTCTTACAAGCCCCCCTTTAAGGTCTGTAAGGGGCTCTAAGGTCCCCCCCACAGCTCTCTCTCTCTCTCTTAAGGCTGAACAACCCGAACTCTCTCAGCACATCCTCACAGGAGATCAGCTCCAGCTCTCTGATGATCTTTGTGGCCCTTCTATGGATTTCATCCAACACATCTATGTCTTTTACTCAAGGCAGTATTATCTGAGATGAGGGCTACTCAGAAATGCAGACCAAGTTTTGCCAAGAGTATGCCAAAATCCTGCTCTGTTACACCACCTGTATGACTGCTCTTCAGTGACTCATAGAAGAAAGTCACCAAATAGTTAAAGTTGGAGGCGTCCTCCAAGCATCACCCAGTCCAACCACCCTGTTCAAAGCAGACTCAACTCAAGCAGGCTTTTCAGTACCTTGCCCAGTCAAGTTTCAAATATCTCTAAGAATGGAAATATGACAGTCTCTCTGAGCAATCTGTTCAGTCATCCTAACAGGAAGATTTTATGTTCCAGTGGAGTTTTCCAGTATTTCCATGCTGGTTTTCTTCTTGTATTTCAGGCAGCAGCTAGAGCACACTGCAGTTTTCACCAAGTTCTCAATGAAATTACACCACAGACCTCCATAAATACTAACTTAACCTCTGGTTTATCTGTTCCCTTCCTCCACAGACATCCTGAAGTGACTATGCTTGTGCCCATTTCAGTTCTGCTGCCCGTTGTCTGAAACAGAGCAGCTCCATGTTCCAGTCTTCTGCACATTCCATCTCTCCCTCTCTTAACACTGCTACGTTCTCTGTGCTGACAGCACTTTGGAATTAGATCCTACCGCTCCATAACGTTACCATGTTCCTTCACAGGCCACTGCTTACCCTGAAAGGAAAATTTCAGTACTTACCACATTAATCACATAGTTCAAGCAGAGACCAGTCATTAAGTCGATGACAGTGACACCTGGCACAGAGGATGCATGAAACCACACTCCACCAACAAGCAGAAGCTTTCCCTCATGTACATGTGCAGTATGTGAATACCTGTGAGTTCAAAATGAGATTGAACTCCATTAGCAAGGGAGGCTGGCAGAGACAGGCTGAAGATTCCCTGATGAATACTCTGAGCAACCTGTCTAGCTGAAGATGTCCCTAACTCATTGCAGGGAGGTTGGACTACTTGGCCTTTAAGAGGTCCCTTGCAAATCAAACTATTTTATGATGCTACGAATGCCTTCTGCTTACCTTGGGACAAGAGGAGGGTGTGTCTCTATTTTCTGCCACTGAAAGCCATGTTCAAGCTCCCTCAGAAAGAAAACTGAACCCAAGGGCTGCTCAGCTGCTCCCAGACCTCCTGCAATCAGCACACCTCCTTCCCAGCTGCAGGCACTGTGAGAGTGGCGGCTTTCTGGGACTGGACCCGCAACAGCAATCTAAAAAAACATAAGTCCAAGGCTGAAGTTTGCCAAGCTAAGTGTCTGCTTAATGTCCAGGCTTTTAAATGCCTTTTCCTGTGTGGTTGAGTTTTTTGACACCCAAACTTCTCCACACGTTCCTCTAGGGACTGCTACGTGCTTCCATTTACACTGTCTCTGGCCCTCAGTACATTTAATATAATCAGTCTTTAGAGGGTTGATTTTCACACATTTATTAGTGGTAACTTCATCTGCATTCTTGCAGGCTGCTTTCTGCTCAAGACATACACCTGGGAACTACAAGTTTGCTTAGAAACACATGGACTAGTGCAGTGACCAGCAAAGCAGGTGATGAGTTGCTCAAACCACAGAGTGGGATAAAAGGCTTAACTGCAGGATGAAAATCCAGGAAGAAAACCTTTAGTGCAAGCACTAAAGGAAAAAATGTAAGAACAGGCATTAAAGGAATATCACAGCAAGTAAGTGATGGAGAAAAATTTGGAGGCCACTTGGTCCATACCTTTTCCCTAAAACAAATGAAACTATATCTGTTATCATCTGGATGGATGGATGTTTATATAATAGTTTCCAAAAGTCTGCAGTGACAAGTATTTCTCCCCTCTTTAGGCAGTCTATTGCAGACTCAGCTAGTTTCACAATAAATAGCTTTCCTTAGTGTCTCTACTACTCAAAGTTAAAATGGAAAACAATTTTTTTCTTCTATGCAGCAGTATTTTAGATATGAGAAGATTTATTTCTATCTTGGATGTTTTCCAGACGCAATAGGTAGAAGACCTTCAGAACCTTCCCCTGTGAGGTATGTGGCCTGGTCACTCTTGCTGCATACCTCTACACAGCTGTTTTACACTCTGTCCACTTCTTTTTCAGCTATCAGCTTTGGGTATTTTACAGGAATTCTGCTGATATTAAGAACACTGTAGAAAATAAAAGAAAGCAATTCATGTGTCTGCCAGGTAACATTCCTGCTTACATATCTGAAGACACAGTGTAGGCCTCCCACAACAGGGAGGCTCATGTTTACCTTGTGACCTCCTGCAATTATGCATCTCTCACCCTATAACTGTGCTATGTACAAGGTTGGGCTCAAAGAGTTACAGTAAATAGAGTTACATCAGGCTGGTGGCCAGTAAGTAAACAAGGGAGCAAGTCCTCTTTCACTCAATTTCCTTTTATGACACATTCAGCAATCTAGTTGACTGAGGAAAATCAGCAGATGTGGAGGCGGTTTTGATTGTAGCAAAGCTTTTTATACTGTCTCTAACAGCATCCTTCCACAAACATGTCCAGGTCACAGTTAGACAAGTCCATGATGGGAGAGGTGAAAGAAGACAGAGACAATATGTTCTCAGTAGCGTCCAGCAAAAGGGCAAGAGGCAATGGGCACAAACTCACATAGAAAAAAATACACTTAAACATAAAACCCCCTCATATTGTTCTATCGGGGTGGTCAAGCACTGGAATGGGTTGCCCAAAGAGATTGTGGAGTCTCCATCTATGGAGATAATCCTACCTGGACAATATATAGAGCAACCTGCTCTAGTTAGACCTGTTTTAAGCAGGAGTGCTGGACTAGATGACCTCTAGATGGCCTTCCAACCTGCACTGTCCTGTAGAGACTGTACTTGACTGAAGAGCTGGGTGTTTAAGAGTCAGTTCTAGCTCTAATCACCATGCAGTATATCCTTACCACAGAGCAGGAGAGTTCTGGAGTGTGCAGGAAATGCCAATCCCCGAGCACAGGGTGCAGAGCAGAGCGGCCACCATACACAAACAGGTACTGCTCACCTGTGCAAATAGGCAACCAGCAGGTAACAGAAGTTACAATCTGGTGTGCCACAAAAGCAAAAATTCCTCTTTGCATAGAAGGGAAGCTGACAAAAAGGGTGCAATAATACTTTGGGTAGATGTCAAGGACATGCATTTACTGCACTATGCCCTGTCCTTTCACTGATTCAGAATGGACTGTGCAGGTAACAACAGTGTTGGTCACTTTCTTCAGCTACAAAGCAATATCAAGGCAAAAATAAGATGAAACAATACAGTCTGACAAAGACGAAATCAAATATATTATTAATAAAATTTTATTTACCCATTTAGCATTTGCTTTTTTGATATAAAATTCTGACTGGAAGGCTGAATGCTACAGTGGTAATTGAACACTGCCCCACAAATGGAAAGTGTGCTCCAGACTAGACTAACAACTGCTTAACAATTCCCTTCTGCTCCCCTTGGAGAGTTCTCTGTCAGCTGCAGGAATGGGACACCTTTCAGCTCCTGAATGCCACTGCTTAAGTCTTTGCCCCTTACAACCAGGATCTTTTAATAGACCAACCTTCAGCTTGCTATTGCAGGACCTGATTCTAGAGCTGTTCACAACTACTGAGTGTTTGTCAATTGCTACTAGAAAAGTAACATTTCTTTTGAAGGACTTCTGGATAAAGAGCCAGGGATCCTGTTCCGCTAAAAATATACTTCGGAGAGAGCAAAACTTATTTCTGGCATGATCAAGCATGAATAACTTCAGCCATTGATGATCTCAAAGAATCAGTCCTCCAGAAAGGATTACAATAGGTTTCAATCCTACTTGCCACTGGGGATTATGTAGATAACAAAATAAAAAAATTACCATATTTCCAGTGTCAAGAAGAGATCTCAAAGCCTCTTAATTTCTTTCCTACTGCCAGGCTTGAGGAGTGGTCAATATGAACTTTATGAAGTTCACCAAGGTCAGGTCAAAGATCCTGCATACCTACAGCCATTTCCACTCTTTCCAGGCTTTTTACCTTTGAATGTCACTTTAGTTGTGCTGTGTCTCCAACGTAAAGCTGCTGCTTCAGCAGCAGGCTGCAGACTTACAAGCTCCACAGCAACGTCATCTGGGCCTGAAGCATTACAGGTTTTGGGGAACTTCAGCCACAACATTCCCAAGCCTGCACTCGATGGGGATGTTCGTCCTCCTACCACCAGAGCCAGAGTGTCTGAGAGACAGGACACAGTATGGTACAACCTCTCACCTGTGGAGATACGTCATGGTTCACACTGGTGTTTTTCCAAGAAATTTATAATAATTTAAGCTGGAAAAGACCCTTAAAGATTATCAAGTCCAACCATTCCTCCAACACTCTCAAAGGTAAAACTAAACCATGTCCCCAAGAGCCACTTTCACACGGCTTTGAAATCCTCCCATGGATGTGGACTTCACCACTACCCTGGGCAGCCTGTGCCAGGCATGGACAACCCTTTGAGACATTTTTCTCAGTATCCAACCTAAACCTCCCCTGGCACAGCTTGAAGCCATTTCCTCTTGTCCTGTCCCTTGTCTTCTGGGAGAAGAGGCTGACCTCCACCTGGCTACACCCTCGTTCCAAGTAGTCATAAAGAGTGAGAAGCTTCCCCCTGAGCCTCCTTTTCTTCAGGCTGAGCTCCCCGCCCCCCCCACAGTTCCCTTGGCCACTACTACAATGAGTTTACAGCAGTGGTGTTTGAGGGAAGAGCAAGAGATGTCATCTACCTGGACTTGTACAAAGCATTTGACACTGTCCTGCCCAGCATCCAGTCTCTAAATTGGAGACACACGGATTTGACAGATGGACCATTCAGTGGATTAGGAATTGGCTGGATGGTCTCACCCAAAGAGTCACAGTCACCAGCTCAGTGTCCATGTGGAGACCAGTGGAGAGTGCTGTTCTTCAGGTCTCCAAAGGGACCAGCAGTATTTAACATCTTTGTTGGTGACATGGACAGTGGGATCGAGGGCACTCCCAGCACATTTGACAATGACAAGGAGCTGTGTGGTGCAGTCATGCACCGGAGGGAAAGGGTGTGGCATCCAGAGGGAACTGGACAGGAGAGGTAGAACTGTGCCAGCCTCGTGGAGTTCAGCAGGACCAAGAGCAAGTTCCTGCACCTTGGTTGGGGCAATCCCAGCACAAACTCAGCCTGGTCAGAGAATGTAGCAAAAGCAGCTCTGGGGAGAAGGACTTGGGGGCGTTTGTGGACAAAAAGTTCACTATCACTCGGCAGTATGTGCTCACAGCACAGAAAGTCAACCATGTCCCAGGCTGCATCAAAAGATGTGAAGCCAGCAGGTCGAGGGAGAGGATTCTCACCCTCCATGCTGCTTTTCTGACACCCCACCTGGAGTTCTGCATCCAGGTCTGGCGCCCCCAGCACAATAAAGACATGGAGCTGTTGGAAAAAAAAAATGTAGAGTCCACTAGCTTGATCACAAGACTGAAGCCCCTCTGTTCTGAAGCCAGGCTGAGAGAGTCTGGGCTGTTCAGCCTGGAAAAGTGAAGGCTCCAGCTGGACTTTAGCACCCCTTCCAGTGTTTAAAGGGACTCCAGGAGAGCTGGAGAGGGATTTTGGAAATCTGGTCATGGCAAGTCACTGGCCTGCAGTGACAGGACAAGGGGGAACAGCTTCCAACTACCAAAGCGTAGGGTTTCATGGGATACTGGGAAAAAATTCTTCTCTGTGCAGCTGGGGAGGCCCTGGCACAGGTTGCCCAGAGAAGTGGTTGCCATTTGTCTGGAAGTGTTCTACACCATGCTGGATGGGGCTCTGATTAACCTGGTCTACTGGAATGTGTCCTTGCCCATGGCAGAGGGCTGGAGCTAGATGATCTTTAAAGCCCATTCCAACCCAAACCATTCTATGATTCTATTACTCCAGCCCCTCAATGTCTCTCTTTCTGTCAGAGGCCCAGGACTGGACATGGCACCCCAAGTGTCTCTGCAGTGCCCAGCAGAGAGGGACAATCACTGTTCTGGGACTGTGGCCACACTAGGCTGGTACCAGCCAGGTGCCATTTGCCTTCTTGCTTACCTGGGCTCATGTTCAACCACTGTCAAACAGAACCCCCAGGTCCTTTCCCAGCTTTCCAGTCACCCTGCCCTCAGCCTGGGGCACTGCATGGGGCTGTGGTGACCAAAGGGCAGGATGGGGCATTTAGCAACCAGAACCTTCAGATGTCTGTGACTGCCAGCATCACTGTGCCATGACATCACTTTTTCACTAGACTTTTTTTCACTTTTAGCACAAAGGTATCCCCCTTGCGCTTGCCATCAGCATAGGAACTCACCCTGTCTTTTATCAGGAATATTCTGTGTCACACAGACAGCTTCCCAGTAGCCTGCATGCTTACTCAGCACATGGAAATTTCTCATGCGGGAGTGTTGTCCATCCTCCTCCCCAAAGCCTCCCGTGGTAAGAATCACATGGGGTTTTATAAGCACAGAGTGGTGACCGTAACGTCTCAGGCCAGGAACTCCTGAGAGCCTTGCACAAACTGCTGCAGGGACACACCCTGCCATCTCAACAGGACCAGCATGACGAGGAACTGGAAGCCAAAGAGAACCAAAGAACTTATGCACAAATATAAACCAAGGACTACATCTTAAGTAAGACATTAAGCATGTCACCTGTTCAAGATGACCATTCATCTTTTCAAGAAGAAAAACTTGTGAAGCAAGTTGACAGTGCACACAGATAATCTGACATACCCTAGAAATCAGGATGTAATGGTTAAAACTACTACTGTACCAACCGTAACTTCTACTCTGCTCACTCAGCTCCTGCAACTCTGAGACTGCTTTCATGGGATGGATGTAAGACTGGCCAAGCAAGTACAGTGTCCTAAACTGCTACAGCAAGGTATGAATCACTGCAGTACCTTCAAAAGGAAGACGTGTTTGATTAAGGCAATATTTGGCTACACGAACAGCAAAGAACAGCAGAAAAAGGACAAACACCTGGAAGCTGATTTCAAAGTTTCTTGCCAGGTTTTGATCCTACCTTCACAGAAGCACTGAAATAACATTCTGAAGCATGACAAGTAATTTGTTAATTCCAATGGTCCTACTATAGGAGAGTACTTCCAGTTATCTAAGTATCTTCTCTCTAAATATTATAGCCCTTAGAACTAAGCAAACTCTCAGCACAGGACTCCGGCTCACCTACACATTATTTTCTTTTAATCAGTTTGGAATCTGTGTCTTCTTTGTTTCAATCAAGGGCTTCATTCTTGTGTTGTAAGAGATGATGAAGTGGAGGAGGAGCAGATCACAGTCCATTTTTTGTATGCCATAATCAGAAAAATTGCCTGTACTGATAGTTTCTTTGTATAAGACCCTACTTTATCATTTGATGAAGTAAGAAAT
Organism: Leptocoma aspasia; assembly: GCA_013399835.1. NCBI lineage: Eukaryota > Metazoa > Chordata > Aves > Passeriformes > Nectariniidae > Leptocoma > Leptocoma aspasia. Next base: position 86,872 of record VXAX01006757.1, on the reverse strand, counting down.
TTCATCTCCTTAGGCTTAAATGTCTTTTTACAGACTGCTCTTTTAAAGATGGAGGAGGTTTTTCGTGTCACAAAATATATTTACCACAATCTCTTTGGAAGATTTAGTACTTGCACTCTCTTGAACTGGGACCCAAGTCTATCTGAGAGGATAACTGGGGTCACTTATTGATATTAGAGACATATCTTTTGCATTCCCAGTAAAATATATCTAAGCATGGACAATTTACTGGACTTTGAAGGCTTTTGCTATCCGTTTTGAATACAACAGAGACAGCAGCAGAAAGACCCTAATCCTGTCTCTAATGAATCAAATGTCTTCACTGTAGTAAAGTCCGTTAAGCAAATGTAGATTTTTTTTTCTTAATTTGAGGACAGACACTATGCCTTTATGAGCCTTCAAGGATTTAACTTAAGGACCAGTGACAATCACACAGTACATTAAATCTCACCCACATTCATTTAGCTTCAATTTCACAACATCTTCAAATCTAATTGAGACACAACACATGGATTCAGTGGCCCTGTTGGCCTCAGGAATCCCATCCTGCCCTATCCTTTTTCAGCTGCTTTTCTTGCTCCCTAGAACACAGATTTCAACTTTCTCTTGAAGCTACAACTACTTGTGGTGCTATACTGTGAACACTAGTGATATAAAACAGGTTAAAAATAACCTTAGGCTTTCTACCCTGAAAAAGGAAGCAAGTAGTCAAAAAGCAGGAATTTCTTGGACGCTACTGCCACCAAATCCTTTTTATCTTGGAAACACAATCTTGGTCTTGGCTTTTCCCCAGCTGTACCACTTTTCTCCCATCTAAAACAAAGTGATATACAGATTTAAAAGCATTTCAGAAACAGAAATACCGCAGGTACAATTGCACCCACAAGGGATAACGAAGCAAAGCACAGCTTCATGTCAGGCTTCTGAGTGCTCTGCTGGACAGCGCAGGAAATAAAACAGAACAACCTTCTGGGAGCTGGAAGGAGAGAATGGTTCAGAGAGCCGTATGTGGAGGCAACCAGGAATAAATTCAAAGGGAGATCCCAGAAACAGGAGGAGGAGCAGGGTAGGCTGGCATTGCAGTCATGCATTGGAGGGGCTCATGTATGAACAAATTACGAGCTGATTGGACTGAGAGGTTCAATAAACTGAAAGAACAGAAGTGATCAGAACCAGCAGCATTAGGCCACAGCCCTGACCTTGGTTTGGACAGCAGAACTATTGTGGAGGAGTCGAGAAAGCTACTAGACAGCAGCATCCCATCTGCCCCTTCCAGGATTTCAATGTCTCCTAAAACCTCTCAGAGACGCCTGAGATAAAAGAATAACGTGAAAACTACTTGGTGTGTACCTGTCATACTGGGTAACAACGGAGTCCAGGAAGGTTCCATCCCCTTTGATGCAGCCAACACAAAGTAATGGGAACATTTCAGATGCCATTCCTGCAGCAAGCCCAAAGTAGAAACAAATAAACAATCAAACACACAAATAAAGGAAGAACCAAACAAAACACAATCCACTTCAAAATCTTAGAGCAAACCTTATCTTAGGTAAGGACCTCAGAACAGCCAGGGTGACCACATCAAATACCAACCCAGCCTAGCACTTGTGCCACTTGTCTCCATCAATGGTCAAAATCAGAGGGGTAAAGCTGAATTGGAGAAAGAACTGGGTAAATACCTCCCTCACTCCAACTTTCAAAAATTTACAGCCCAGGGATCTTCTAAGCAAGAAGCTGTGTCTTTGTACTGAACAATCCTTGATGGATTTTTCATCCATGAACCAACCCAGTTGCTCTTTGAACTCGCATAAACTTTTAATGTGCATTAATGAACATGCACCCCATAGCTTAACTATATGTTGCATGGGAAAGTTTTTCTTCTTGGAATCAGCTTCCCTTTATGCCTCTGAGGTCTGATCATAAGAAAGAGTGAGGTCTTTATACCAGAGGGATTAAAGTTTCTTGAAGTTCATGGAATACAAGTAATTCCAAATAAATCACAAAAGTTAAAAGGTGCAACATGGTCTGTGCTGGACAATAATACATCATTTTCTGTCTAGCCTTAGAAACATTCTGAGGCAGAAGCACAAGCAAAAGGAATATACAGGAAGCCAGTAGCAATGAGAGTTCAGTCTGGTGTTTATGGACATTAGGGAAGTGAGTGTGTTCATTCCTGTGGGGTGGGATATATTCAGCCAACTATGTGACTAGCAAGCATAAACATTAATTTAAAAGGCACAAGAACTCATGTTATCAGCTTCATTGCCCCAACCCACATTAGAAGTAAAAAGCATCTTTTGAAAAGTGACATGCAGAAATTAATGTAAATACTGAAAATGGAAGAATTCATTATTAGTCCCTAAGAAAATTATTCTAAAAATAGTCTCCCTCCACACGGGGTGTCTATTTTACACTTCTTACCTAATTTGACCAAGCTTGTTTACAGTAAGACCTGGATCTTACTTCATCTTTCTCTCAAAGGCTAATTGTAGAGCTTTCTGTTATCACATCTTTTTTTGTGCACGTTTCCAGCTCGAATTCATGACATTAACCTCCTTTGTAAGGAAAACAATACCAAGTCTTTACCTTCCCACTGTATGAGCAATGATCTTGACCTACAATTCTAGCAGACATTTCTAAACCACTTACCAAACCCGCCACCACTTTCAGTCATCACTTTTGCATTCATAGAGCAGAGCAGATCCTAGCATGTTGGCAAAATAAATTCAAGCACACTCAATTGTTTTTGTACTACAGTTATTAGATTTCTAGAGTTATAAGCAGAAAACCACAGAATCAAAAGGGAAACTTCTAGTAAGTATTCCACGGGATATTTAGCTCAAAGTTACTCACTATCTTGCACTTATTGTCACTTCTATACTCCAAATAGTCAGGAATTTTGCCAGCAGTTAACATAAAAATGGCAAAGAACAGAGTCATAGTTGAATTTCAATCATTAATGCAGGAATGGCTGTACAAAGTCAGACCAAAAAATATCTGAAATTAGTAACCTGTATCCAACAATGACAAACAATAAAGTAGTCTATGGAAACGGAAGACAGCAGGACAAGTGCATCTGCTTTCCCCAGGAATGCTCTCAACCAACTGCAGTCAGGAACAGCACATGAGGTGTATATTTATGTATTCAGTAATCCTTACTGGATTTCTCTTTTGTTAAAGTAATTGTCCCTTGAATCCATGCCAACTTTAAGCACGTATAACTTCTTTTATACTACCAGGTAGTTTCTATGACAAGCTTGTCTCCTGGAGAGACTGCTCACAGGAAGGAAGGAACACGCAGCTTTTCTAAGATCAAGGAAAACCTTCTTCCCATGCTGCTTCACCAGGAACTCCCCATGGCCTCTGTGTTAACTAAGCTGATCCAAGGTCTTTTCTGCCTCCATGAACACCTGTGCCTCAGCAGCTCTGTACAGAACTGCAACCATAAGAAATTGCAAATACCTTATGATATCAAAGCCAGGTCCCTGATCTTCAGAATAATGGAGGGTTACCTCATACTCATCAAAAGGCTCCAGAGTCTGCACTCTTTGCTGCTCATCTTCTGGAATACAACAGGTGAAAAACTCATTCATATCCATGACACTGCACTCAGTCCAGCCCTAAAAGACAAATCCCAATCCGTTGAAGTTATCACCTCTGGAACGACAGAAACTCACTTCCCACAGGGAAACAAAGACCCTAAATTAAATATCTGCATAAGCCACTGAGAATGTCTAGCTAAAGCAAGAGCATCCCAAAAATTGGTGAAAATAGATCTCTCATCTGTAAAGTTCTTAAAAATTTAATTTATACATCAGAAGTCTCAGAGGAACCCATTAATCCCATATGAGACAAGCCAATTGGAAGCACCTTCTAATGACGAGTCATGCTACCAGAGAAGGCAGTACCTCAGCCTCAGCCCTGTTTGCTTCAACCCATAACTGACCAAGCACTTAGTGTTCCAATCATCCTCAGACAAATCATGCTTCATGCCTGCCCTAGAGCTGCAGGTGCTCACCTTCCCCAGAAAGCGCCTCTGCTGTGCCTCACAGTCAGGGTACTGTGCCAGCGAGTGCAGGGCAGTGTTCAGCTGCCTGAAATGCTGCTGCATGACGTGTCCAAAGGGGTCCTCTGGGTGCACCTGCTCATACACCAGGAAGCATGCCTGAGGGAAATGCTCTGCTGCCCACTGAATCAAGGCATCTGACCTGTTGGGAGATTGTGTGTAAGAAATTAAATTGAGGGCCCACTCATCATACGACATCATACGACGTGTTGTATCTTTCTGCAACACCATAAAGCTGCAATAAAGGCATCCTGACAAGTGGCAATACACTAATGAGTGTGCTGTGCTGAACATCTCCTCCCCATCTGCACAGACAATTCAGGGGAGTCAGGAGAAGAACAAAACATCAAAATTCCTCATTTGAGATTTTTCTTCTTTTTTTCCTTCCTTTTAGGATATCATGTGGACATCAATTACATCATCACAATTACGATGTAGGGAGCTATTTGGGACGCCACAGAATTCCCAAGGTTTTAGTTTCAAGAGAACAGGTCTCCGAGCCCAAGGTGATGTACCCAGAAAGAAGCTTGCTGTCTTCCCTTTACCACTGGGTAAGAGAGGAGAACCCAGCTGACCTGGTGTTCTCCATGTAGGTGAGCACCACCTCTGCAATGAAGAGGGTGGGGATTTCATTGTTCAGCCCTGCTTCCTCCAGGGTTCTCTCCAGCTCAGACAGCTCTGATAAATCCACTCCCAGTAATTTATAATCATCTCCAGAAAAGGTAATGGCTCCTGGGGGATAAAAATGATACAACCTCACTATGGTGCTGCTGCAATACTGAGACCAAAAGAGACAAACATGAAAATCAAACCCACAGGCAATCACTCACAAGGCTATGTCCATCAACTATATTTCTCTGGAACATGTACAAGAAAATCCCCATCACTACATGACCCATGAAGGGACAGTGCCACGTGATCCATTAACTGCATGTCTAAAACTCCATTATTCCTAATGCAAATTTCACCTACAGATTTCTCACAGAATTATTACACTTACTATAACAACAAAACTTTATTATATTTACTTTAAGAGAATTTTTTAGAACCACTGTAATTCAAAATCAAACCTAAAGGGCTCTCATTTATACACCTTTCACTTTAGGCTAAGAAAGCACCATTGCTTTGATAGAATTCCAATGGTTCCCCTCACAATCAGAAAACCATTCTCAGGTTTCCTCGGCTTAGTTGTTTTGTTTTTTAAACAGATTTCATTTCTGTATAATGGCACTGAGTCCTGAAACTGCACATGCTAGCTCTCGGCAAACACCAGGACCTGACTCACAGATCACCATCCTCAAAAATAAGTTCCAGTTTATGATCTGCAAGCATTATCATACCTCTGCATTCCATCAGAATATGATAAGTTATGGCTTGTTTTTGACCTTTTCAGTCAAAACCACATCATTAACAAAGCAAACTGTAAAGTACCTTTAGAAATCACCTACTCTGTCTCTGCAACCCAACAACTGTATCTGTCCTGATGACAGTTAACCTACACTGTTCTCAAATGCACACATTTCTGGAGGCAAAATGGCCTTTTTCAGAAGTCCATCAGAGTGTTCTGTTCTAATTTCTTCTAACCTGTCCATCCATCCTTTGCTGACCTCTGGACACAGACAATAGGGTATTTCCAACTATCTGAGACCTTCCTTTAAGTACCTGAAGATTCTTGATATGGACAGAGTTCCCTGCCACAGGACTCTGCCAATATTAAAAATGTGAATGGATTCAGGAAGAAAATTAACAAGCCCATGGAAGAGCTACTCACTAAGACCTGGGAGTCAGGAACTCACACATAGCTGTCTTCCATCTGTATTTAAATTGATTAATACCATCTAAATACAGCAGCTGACATATGTCCCTACTGCATTTCATCCCATGTTTTCCAGACCATTTGTGTACTTTGTCAAACTCCTACACTCACTCATCTTATTTCAAGTACCCATGTTTCCTGCAGGTTTATGACATTTCATCTTCTACAGCATATCATCTAGAGCATTACTGGAAATGCTGGAGGAAAACAGATGCAGGAGAAACCTCTAGTGATCCACATACTTTACATTCCTCCTTTTGCCCCTTAGCACTCAGCTGGCACAATATTCTGCAGTAGTTTCACAAGGCTCATTTTCTCCTGCCTTGGAGGGCAAAAAAAAATTCAGAAGACATAACAACTAATGTTTTATTACAGTCAAGACACTTAAGAGTCAAACCTTCTCTCTTACCCATCAAGCCCTTAAATCATGGTATAATTTAGGATGAAAGGGACATTTAAAAGTCATCTTGTCCAAATACTTTGTCATGGCAATTATCTGTGTCATGTTGCTCAAAGCTTTGTCCAGTCAAGCTCTATCTCTGTAGTGGTTTTGGCCTCCAAAGCTGGAGATTCCATTACCTTTCTAGGCAATCTGTTCCCACTTTTAACTACTCATGTGCTGCAATCTCCCCCCAGCATTTTCATTATACATCACTGGAATTTCCTTTTTTTTTTTTTTTTGCCACTTTCAACTGTCCCTTGACTATTTGCTTTATGACTCCAAGAAAAGTGTGGCTCTATCTTTTCTAACCTCTCCCAACAGGTAAGCTGAAGAGTGCTGTAAGACTCACCTCCCTCCCAAACTCCTCCCCATATAACAAAACTGAATAAAACCAGCTCTCTCAGCCTCCCCTCCTACATCACCTGCTCCATCACTTCATCATCCTCATAACCTCCCACTGGACACGCTACAGTTTGCCATTGCTTTTGGACCAGTATGCTCCAAGCTGGACACACCCCTTCATAAATTGCAACAGAAAAAAAAATTACCTTGGTTTGATATAATCAGCTCCTGACAAATCCATCCTGGCTTCTTGTTATCTCCCAATGTTTACAAATTACTTGTTTCAACATTTTTCATGAAATGAACATCCTTTTAATCTACAATTTCATAGTTCCCCTACTATAATCTCTTGCTTTTTAAAGGCTGAAGCTATGTTTATTCCTTCTAAACACTTTGTACAAAAAAATTCTTCCACAAATGCCATACCTAATCCTTCCCTTCCAGTGTCTCCCACCAGTGCTGACAACGCTTTCATTCCTTTGATCAACATAGCTTTTTGGCACGCCACATTCGGGAAATCTACCTCATATACCACAGTGTGATGCAGAAGACCCATATCCTTCAAACGGAAGTATAAGGAATCAAAGCCAGCACCTAAAGACAGGATCTGCAGAGAAAGTATCAGAAAAAGTTATACTCAACTCTAGCAGCATCTTGAGCATCTAGGTGTGAAAAATATTAAATATCATCTGTAGAGTGACAAAATCAGGTAACCTCCTGCATGAGGCAGAAGAATTTTGTGTGGATATTGCCCCCTCCCAGATACTTCTGCCAAAGTGACACATGGGCAGCCACAGGACTGCCAGTCAGATTTCTGTGCCCTGCTGGGAAAGAATCCCAACAGACACACTAAGGAGTTACCGCCTAGATGCCAGAAAGAATTTACATTCATTTACTGAGAGATGCCAGTGGCCCCAGAGAAAATGTACCTGTGTCCTGGGTAGGTTTTGTGTCTTCAGCAGGAAGTCCTGAACACAGTGATCTACAGCACGGGCACGGATGTAATAACCCCTGTAGGAACAAATTCAGTTGTAATCACCGTCCAGGAACCAGATTTCTCCAGCACTGGCAACTTAAATTTAAAAAAACGAAAGATTTTTTCTCTAAGCTTCTACCCCATAATTCCCTGTTTACAGACCTGCACTGGGAGATGATTCTGTTATCTTTAGAGCTTGCTAATAAATACAGATTTCCTGCAATCAGTGTGTATATTAACCATCAAGGCAACGGATAACCCAGAGAAAATGTGCAGATATCCCAGCTGGACCTATTCTGTTTTGCATAAGTAAATATTTGCTGAATGAAAACATATGAATCCAGGCAGTGATGATGCTCCCTGGCAATGCAGATGGCTGATACCTGAGCTCCTGCCCCAAAGCATATGCCGTAACAACAAAATGAATGAGTGTGTGCTAATGTAGTGAGAAGGGAACAAAAAAGGGAGGAAAAGCAAAGTCAGGAGAGGAATTCTGTTCTCTGGTTTTTAAGTCAGACTAACTCCTGTAAAGCATTTACCATTTCCCTAATCTGGCAGGGACTGATGCCTCTTGTTTCTTGGCATTTTCTTTTAGTTAGTTTCATCCTAGATCCACCTGGCTATATTCCAGCTCTTATCACCCCTTTAACAAGCATGTTATCATCTGCATGACTCACAGGGACCACACAGTCTAAGATGTCCCAAAATTGATGATAAATGCAATACAGAAGCCTTCCTGTGAATTCAGCTTGGCATGCCAATGTTGTGTGACAAGTCAATGCAGGTTTCCTGATGAGCCACACCGATCTTCACAGGCCTGCAAGCTTCTGCTTGAAGACGACTGTTTGATTTTCCCCTGAATGAAACTCCTTTGGCAATTCACAGTAATTTGGATTGCATTAAACTATCCACATTGAATTACGTAAATTCCATAACATCATCAGCCTAGAGCCTTCTGCAAACACACATTAAAACATTCTCGTGTCTCACAAAGCTCTGGAGAAGTCCTCCTGGTCAGACACCACTGACTCAAAAGATGTTGCTTCCCAGAGCCAGCAAATACCTTACAGAAATTGTAACTGTAACATTCTGGGGAATTAATGAGAAAACTATTGATGTTAGTACATTATTAGTATGTTTTCAAATATTACAAAGTTTTCAGCAGCATTGAACAATGGAGTTAGGAACCAGTCTGGTGGCATATTTTACTCACTCAACCCATTCAGTTTTGGTCCAGAAGCCATGTAACATTATACTTACAGTCTAACTAGGTTACAGTACTGCGAGACAGTGCACTGCACGTTGCCACTCTGCCACTCCGTGTACTTTGCTTAAAATGTGTTTGAGAAGCTGTGCCTTGCTCTCCTGAGGGCTCCAAGCATGGGGGTTTGTGGCGAGGGGACCTTAAGCTGCTCTCATTCCACTCTTCTGCCATGGGCAGGGACACCTTCCACTATCCCAGGTTGCTCCAAGTCCCATCCAGCCTGGCCTTGGACACTTCAAGGGATGAAGCGGCCACAGCTTCTCTGGGCAACAGGAGAGCTAGGGTCTCACCACCCCCACAGGGAAGATCTCCTTCCTAATATGTAACCTAAACCTACTCTCTTGCAACTTAAAGCCATTCCTCCCCCCGTACTGTCACTCCTGGCTCTCCCGCAGTCCGAGAGGCCGAGATCCCCTCTCATGCCCCGCGGGCACCGGGGCTCAGCAGCCGGAGCAGCTGAGGGTCCTGCGAAGGACTCGCTCCTCACCGGTGGATAAGGGGCGCTCGCCGCCGCCGCCGCCCCGCCAGAAGCCTCAGGAACCGGTCCTGGATATAGCCCCGCGCTGCCGCCGAGCACTTGCTGACGGCGCTGCTGCCGCCGGTGCCCTGGACCTGCCGGGACAATGACACGGCGCTGCCGCTTCCGACCAACATCGCGACCCGAGACACCCCCGGCGCGGGACGGCGGGGCCGAGCGGCCCCAAGAGGACTCCGAGGGGAGGGCACGGCGGTGCCCGCCGCCGTCGAATCCCTCTCCGTCCCAGCCTCCGCTTCCCCTCGCTCTCCGAAGCAGCCGGCCCGAGGCTCCCCGGGCCGTTCCCCGCGGCAGCGGGCCCCTGCGGTCACTCGCGGCCCCAGGGTCACTCACGGCGCCGGGACGCCCACGGCCCATCCTGCGCGCGCCGCGCCGACCGGAAGCGGGAGCGCAGCGCCGGACGCAGAGAGCGCGGAGCGCGCCCCCTCGCGGTCCCGTCTCGGCACTGCCGGTGCCTCCCACCAGGGCGGGAGCGCGACGGAGCGCCCCCGGGCACCGGGCACGGAACGCCCCGGGCACCGGGCAGGGAGCGCCCCGGGCACCGGGCACGGAGCGCCCCGAGCACCGGGCAGGGAACGCCCCGGGCACCGGGCACGGAGCGCCCCGGGCACCGGGCGGTCTCGGCGCGGTAAGCGGGCGCTTACCGGCAGGGGCGCAGGGCTCCGTGCGGGGGTGCGGGGCTCCGTGCGGGAGGACCCTCGGCAGCCGGGCCCCTGCGATGCAGTCAGGCTCAGATGGCTGTGACGGGTACAGGCTGCGTGCCTGTGCTGGTGACCCAGCTGGGGGTCCCAGGCTGGCTGTGCTGAGGACAGCGGGCAGAGCCGGAGCGGTGTTACTGCTCTTCAGGATTTTTACTGGGAGTTACAGAGAAGCCGTGGTAGTCTGAGCTATGTGAGATGGGTGTTGCACATGCTGTTCTATTCAGTGTCTCTACACATCTTGCAATCCACAAATTAGTGTATTTTGCTTTAAATAAGTTACAATCTCAAATTGTCACTTTTAAAGTGAGTGGTCAGTATGTATATTTATTACTGGGACCATAAAGTTCAGTCCTCAGCCCAATGCTAGATTTAATCAACAACCACGTGAAAGGGTTTCTCTGACATGTACTTTATTAGTGTTGCCTTCCAGGTGATTCCTGTCAGATTCTGAGGTAGCCAGCACAGTTACAGCACGGGATGCAGAACCTTATGGGAGCTCCTGTATTTCTATTTGTATTCTAGATATGTGTTCAGTTCCTGCAGGCATGAAGGCTTCCCTTTGCTTCAAGTTCCCTTTTCCTAACTGTTCATAATTTTGTTGATCTGGTCATAGTGGAGCTATGGATCTGGAAATTATATTTTGCTTTAGTTACAGGTTAAAACTTACAGGGAATGCTAGCCTGTCCTGCTGGCCCTTCAGAACCTGTAGGATTTTCAATTACACTGGCAGCCTGAAATTTGTGTTGGAATAAAATGCATGGCAGCAAGTTGGGGAACGGCCACTGAGGTCAGTGCCTCCAGCCATCCCATTAAGTCCTTTCGGTCCTATGTTTCTGTATTTATAACAGTCTTCTGTGGAAACTCTGAGCTGACACTGAAACATGAACTGGGCATCTTGGGTTTAACACAGACCCAAATTGTTTTGAGGTGGTGGGGGCAGAGCAGGCTGGGAGATTTACTTTCCTGACCTTAGTACAAGGTACCACATTTGTGCTCCAGGAAGGGAGTGTGAGCCAGGTTTCCAGGTTAAAAGATGAGAAGGCAGTGTGCAGCCCTTCTTGGGTCTGTGAGTGTCTGATCCTTAGCTGTCACAGATATAAAATCCTATAATCACTCACAACTTTATCAGGCTCTCATTTGAAAGCAGATGGGATTTTTGTTTCTGTGTCCTTCGTAGTTTGGAGCCTGATTGCTGTCATAGCTAGAAGTCTCCTCCAGATTTCTTGTTTTATGTCCCACTCCTCTAAGGATTCCCCCAGGGCTCCACATGACATTGAAATCATGTGAGGAATGCTCAGCTCACCCCAAATAACAGAAAACACGTAGCAGAGCAGCACGGGGGGCCCCATGCTGCTCCCACCCGCCCTGGGCTGAGAAGGGGAGGTACATAATGAAAAGCATTTGCTGCAGTAGCTATCTAGAGTCCGTTGTGTTTGGGAGGGGGCCCTGCCTGCCTGACCTCAGAGCTGACCTTAGAGAATCCCAGACGGGGAACAGGGAGCACTCCAGAGAGAGTCACCTCCCAGGTTACCCGGTGGGGAGGGACACACCAGCACTGCTGAAGGAGAGGGCAGAAGGGATGGTATTGTCCCCATAGATGGGTACTTTGTATCCACAGGATGAAGGCGCTTCAATTCCAGGTGAACCAAGGAAGTTCGAGTCTCTCCACGGGCTGACTCACCAACACAAGATCTCTGCCTCTGATCCTCTATAAGCATTTTCCCTTACGTGTTCTGCTTTCTTAAGGTGCAAGCTGAAGGTTATCTGTTGATTTTCAGCATGGTGTCTATCAGCTTGAACCTGGGAAGCAGTTACAGGTCTGTATTTTGCTAAGCAGGAGGACTGTGCCTTGGAAGCATTGTTACCTAGAATACTTGGTTGTAACATTACAGATATTGTCCTGTTGCTCCCTGTTACTGCGAGAGTAGAGGGCTGGATTCATCTGGTAGTCTAGGACAATGTGGTAAGAATTTGGTCTGGGAGAACATATGGTTTGAGCCTCAGATCTCGATCATTTTATTGTCATGTCATATCACGGAGAGGCCTCAGTGATGGGGCAAGACCTTGTCTTGCTAAGGGCAGTGTGGTAAAATACAGAGATAAGCAGCACAACTTGTGAGTTATGCACATGGAAGTTGTGAGTGTACAATACAAATACTGCAGAAAATACATCTGTGTCATGAAAAAGGCTGTGATTAATAAAATAAGATACAGCTGCAGAATCACAGAATAGTTTAGGTTGGAGGAGACTTCTAAGAATCATCTGGTCCACCCCTCTGCCTGATCACTAAATGCAATCACAGGAGCTTGGTCACAGGAGACTTGCTTCCTGGTCATTGTTAAGAATGTAAAAATCTCCAAAAATCCCTATCCTTGTCAAGGAAAATACTGTGGTTTTCTCATTCTTTGATGTTCATTGGAATCTTGTTTCCATCAAAAAGAGTGATAGAAAGGAATTTTAGAAGATATCCTTAGATATAATGGCAGTGAAGTTAGAAATGGAGAGAAGAAACAATCATCCTCTGTCTTGTCACAGAAGTTAGGAAGTGCAGGAAACAGTTGTGAGGACTTTGAAGAGTGGTTTGTTCTACTGCCTTGTGGAGACTGCAGTAGAGAAGGAGGAAGTGAGATGTGGATGTGCTAAAATACTAGCCCGGAGGGATAGGTTTTGCATTGGTATTATAATGACGTAGATTTGTGAATCAACAGTTGAGGAGATGTGGCAAACAAGAATGTTGAAGGTGGGGTTTTTGTTTTTCTGTTGTTGTTGTTCTGCAGAGAACTTGGACCAGAGCATCTGGAGGAAGTACCAGTGTTCTGATATTTATAGGATGAAAATGACATGTCTTGTGAAATTGTTCCATACTACAGTATCAGCCCTGGACAGAATAGTGGAAGGGTTGGCCACACATTGTCAGAGGGAATGATGACTGCCATTAACTCTACAGCCAATGTACATTTCCAATAAATGTAATTTATGCCTGTTTGGAATACCACCAGTGGAGGTACATTGCTATCCCAAGATATTTTGCTTCCCTGTTTTATTTTTATGCAACATTGTGGTCTTTTAAAATCTGTGTGTTGATAATTCAGAACTTAAAGTTGTGTTATCCCGTTCATGTTGAAGGACAAGAGCTTGACTTTAGGCACTGCTGGGATCAGCAGTTTTGGAAAAATTACTAGAGTTTTGAAAATAATATCTTCTTGCAGGAGGACACTCATAAGCTCCACATCAAGGGATGCCGACCTCCACCTGCCTTTCTTTTGCTCAATGGAAGTACTCTTCATCTCCTCACCTACCACAGAGCTCCTGTGCTACCTGCTGCTTTCCCTATTTTAAGGACACATTACCAAATGTATCCCTTGCATTTACATTCATTCTCTGCATTTTGTGAATAAACATGGATTGTACTCATGGCATGGTACTCCTGATAAACTGACACTGCATGTGCTGCTGTGTTACAGGTATGTCTGTGCTGTTCAGAGACCTTGAAACACTGGCTCAATTTACTTTTGCTCTCTTTGGTGCCTTAAGTTTTATATTTCATGTTTTCCACATTCTGTACTGCCTTAGTGTGTGACTCTGAACTTCATATAAAGTGTCAGCAAGTTCTCCTCACAGTTTAGTCAGACAAAACAATCCTTTTCCAGCCCAGACATTGTTGCAGCTTCAGGCCCTAAAAGTATAAACAACAGCGAATTGAGGAGAGCAAACTGGGAGGATGGGACTTCATAACCTGGAGCTGGAATTAGACAATTAACCCTAATATGGAAATGGACCAAAACTTATAAAGATGTGAAAACTCGTGACCCCTCATCCATCTTGGGTGGAGCCACGGCCAACCTCTTGTACAGCCCAAAGGGTATCCTTTGAAGGCCTTTTAATAAATACCTACTTTATTCCTTTAACTCTGTCCAGCCTCAGTTCCAGGTCTGCCTCTCTAGGCATCATCTGAACAGGCTGAACTGCAGTTTGAGTTATTGTACGGTGTGGATTTTTTTCAAAGAGTTATTGAGCAAGACAGGAGCTTAACTTCCACTGGGGGAAGTTGAAGTTCCAAAAGTAACCTTTATGCCTTTATTTAGGGACCTGGTGTTTGGGGGACTGCTCCTGCAGCTGCTTTGATCAGCAGACTCAAGCCTCTCAGAGCTCCATTTGTATTTAAGAGATAAAGGCTCTGCCTTGTTCTTCTCTCCAAATGCACAAGTCACACACTGACTGTTTCACAGTTTCTTTGGTGACTTGAAAGCTTTCAAAAATATGGCTCTTACATTGTTTCCTCCTCAGCTCTGTTTCAATTCCCTGTCTGTAAAATGGGGATAAGACCAAATTTCATACCTCCAAGGGGAAAAGCATGAAGGCAAAAAAAAAAGGATTTTTTGACACATTGGAGAGAAGTAAGAGATGTCCATGAGAAATTTGTCAGTAGTACATGAAGAGCTGATTAAATGCTGAGCAGTAATTAATCAACTTTTGGCTTAAACTCTGTTGCTGATTTTCCAATAGATGATTGTCAGCAGTAGGGCTGTTTCTAGGGGAGTGCCACAGAGCAGTTAATGGGTACAGATTAGTGTCTGTGTCCTGGAAAGCAGGAATTAAAGGAATTAGTGATTGCATTAGATGACCAACAAAGCAGAGGTTCCACTTTAATGAAACAGCTAGACCAAAAGGTGTTTTGAAGCATATATGAAAAAGTAGAATAGAACAGTTGAAAGAGACCAGTAATCATCTAGTTCAACTGCAAGAAGGATTTGCATTACTTATGTTTATTTAATTAGAAGTTATTACTGGCACAAAGTCGATGTTCTGGGATCAGCATTTCAAGCCCTCTTTGTTGAGGGTTGAAAGGAGTCATGATTTGAGGTCTCCCCTATATTCAGAGGTTGAGGGCACAAAGTCTCTTCAGTTGTAAAATTTACTAGTATGGATCTACAATGAGACTTTCAGAAAATGAAATCCAATCCGTATTTGGACTGTGAGCAGATTTTGTCAAGCTCCCAGATACATGATGTGTCTACTCTGCTGGCAGATGACATTTCTTACCAATTTCCTGATGTTTCAAGGATCACCAGTATTGTAATGTTTGTCAGCAGACGTAGTGCTGCTTTCCCCAAATTAGAATTCCCCATCCACACGATGTGTGATGGTCACACATACCAATTTATTCCCAAGAAGCTTAGGTGAACAGGACTAGCAAAGGGAAAGTCCTTCTTCAGTGTTCTGACTCCCAGTGCTGCAACATCTCATTATCTCAGTTTCATCCTGCTATTATTTCTGCTTCCAGGATCTCCTAACCTGACACAGACATCTACTCAGTCTCCAGGGAGTCTCTGGTCTATGAATTTGGCCTTATAGCATCTGAGCCACAATGTCATCACTTTGGGGCCCCACACATGGATGGCAAGGGAGGAAACAATATAAATTGTGCTGGTCCCTACTTTCTTGTGGTGAGATCTGTAGTTGCCAGAAAATTCCAGCCTTTGTTCTGGGCTGGGAATGGGTTTCATAATGGGGAGGAAGGCACTTTCTATTCTGAGAGGAGAAAGCAGCACCAAGGAAGGTTTTAATTTTCTGCCACCAGTGCAGAGCAGACAGTTTGCTGGCAGTTGCAGGTGTTGATAAACAGTGCAGTCCTGATCCAGTCTGTCACAGGGAGGGGGACTGCAGGAATGGAGCAGGTTCTTATCCTGTGGGAGAGGTTCCTTGCTGGAGTGATACCTAAAGATTTTTGCTTTTTATACATTTTTCATAAATGTGTAGCTTTGTGGACTGTTAATACATAATTATAACTTCTAGTACTTTTTCTGCCCTCTCCCATAACTTAACAAACCCTTAGGAATACATCCTTAAAATTCTGTTTAGTCTTAAATTTTATGCCTTCCCCTGCAATCATGCATTTTTCCTCTGGTATAGTCCTGCACCCTGAGGTCCTACTATGACAATTGTCTGCTTAGTATTTGTCAAATGCTTTGAAGGAGGGTTCTTGTTTATGTGCCATTCTCACTTTTTTTATTCCTCCCGTCTTGCTGATGCTATTTCTCCATCTTGTTACCCTTATATGTTAGTGATTCCTATTGCTTTTGATAGATCCTTTCTCTGCCTTGTTTTTGTTTTCCCATGGTAAGTATATATTTAAATTCTCCATCCATCTGCAAAAGCTGCTGCTTCCTTCTGTCCCCCTTAATTTGATTAATATTTCCTTCCATCTTTTCTGCTTATTCAACTGGTCATGTTGCTTATTTTAATATCACCTTGCTTTTTCCTGCTGTTTCTGAAATGCACTTTGTAAGAAATGGATCTGTCTCTGGCACCTTCATGGTCTGCCTGTCTATGTCCTGAGTCCTTTAGTGGCTTCAATGCTTTTATTTGACATTTCTCAGGTCTAAGTTGATACCTTACGTTGTTTGAACTGAGTCAGGTGCCAGGGGAATGCTGCACTGCTGCTTTTCCATTGCTGCCTTTCCCTCTACCCTGCTTCCTTTCATCTTCTCTTCAGAGCAGTGCTGTGTTCAGCTTTTTAGTGTTGCTGTCACCAGATCTGCCCTGCCAGCCTTTCTTTTTTCAGTTTCTGTCTCTCTTTTTCTGCTCAGCCATGGCTCACACTTCTCCACTGACTAATTCTCTTCATGCTCTGATGTTCTCGACCGTTGGTTAATTTTCTCCTTCTCTTCCATTACAATCTAAACCCTGAAAATCCTCAGCCTTTAAAGACTTCTAGGATCTCCTTCACTTCCTGCACTGGTTCCTCCTACTTTCACTTTGCCATCTTCTGAATTTAAAATGAGAAGGTTCATAGTTTGGCTTATTTCCTTGTGCTTCATTTCAGGTGAATTTGACCTGTTTTAGCTCATTCCTCAAACTCATTCCTCCTCCTGTGCTCAGTTGTTTCTTTGTAAGAGCTCTCTTCTTCCTCCCACAGGAAAGAAACAGGAAACAACCTCTTCTTTCTCTTTGCCTTGTTTCATTCTTCTCTTTCTTCTCTCCATCACTAATGCAGAAATTTCTGATCTGTTTTGTTATTGTAATCTCAAGTAACACTCTGAAGATTTCAAGTGCAGAATTTCAAAGGATTTATGTGACTAATCGTTTGCTCTAGAAGGGAAGATGAAGTTTGTAGGTGGTGTTTGTACAACTTTGGTAGGTAGTGACAGGTAGTGACTTTGCAGCATAGTGAGCTCTGTTTCTCAGTCTTCAAGGCTACAGGCTAAAGCAAGAGTGAACATAAAACCTGTGATGCACAAAATCACTCAGACACAAAGTAAGTGCTGTGAGATATGCTAATTTTCTGTAAACAATACCTAACCCTTATGTTTTGCTTCTTTATTTGAAAAATGATCAATCGTACAAACAAAACAGAAGATCTGCAGCTGTGTGTAATACAGGTGAAGGATAATGTTTCTCAGAATCACGGAGTTCTAAAAGCTGCATGTTGTCATTCTGTCCCACGGCTGTGACAGGCTGCTGAAGCCATTGCAGGTCCGAGGGTTTCTGAGGTGAGTGATGTTGAATGTGTCACCTTTCTAAATGCAGATCTGGACACGGGATGGAACAGACCTGGGAAAGTGCTAAGAGTCTTTCACCTTTGACAGTAATGAAACCAGGAGATATTATTCTTATTCTGTATTAGAATAGAGTAGTTCCACTTGGAAGGGACATGCAAGGATCATCTAATCCAACTGGTTGACTACTTCAGGGCTGACCAAACGGTAAAGCTTTAAGGCATTAAGGGCAATGTCCAAATGCCTCTTAAACACCAACAGGCCTTGGACATTGACCATCTCTCTAGAAAGTCTGTTACAGTGTTTGACCAGCCTTTCTGTTAAAGAAATGCTTCTTAATGTCATCTGAACCTCCCTGCTCAGATTAAAAAACAACACAGATTTTTCTGATTCCTCTAGTGTTGTGCTCCCTGCTCACATGATTTTACTTTGAACATTTTTTTAGGTTTGTCAAATCCAGGATGAACGGAGAATGTTCAGTTAAGATCATATTTTGTCTTCATTAAGGAACCACAGAACCTGTAGTGGGACAACCACCACTATCTATGGAGGCTGGGGATGGAGAGATTGAGAGCAGTCCTGCCAAGACTGGGGATGCCAGTGGATGAAACATTGGACCTTGAGCCAGCTGTTTGTGCTGGCAGCCCAGAAAATCCATCGGGTCTGGGTCCAGGTCCAGGGAAGTGATTCTCCTCTTCTCTGCCCAGGTGAGACTGCCTCCAGCTCTGGGAACCAACAGCAGAAGGATGTGGAGTGGCTGGTGGGAGTCTGGAGGAGGCCACGGAGATGGTCTGAAGGCTGGAGCTCCTCTGCTGAGGAGACAGGCTGGGAGAGCTAGGGGTGTTCAGCCAGGAGAGGAGGAGGCTCCAAGGACACCTTGCTACAGCTTTTCAGTCCTTAAAGGGGGCTTATAAGGAAAACAAAGATACTTTTTACCAAGGCCTGTAGTGACAGGACATGGAATAATGGTTTTAAACTAAAAGAGGGTAAATTTTGATTGGACATAGCAGAGGCATGTTCACATAATTAAGGTTGGGGTTTTTTTTTTTGTTTGGAATCCATGATAATGTAACACTGAATAGTCTTATCCTTGAAAAACTCTAATCTTTGAATCTTCTCAACCCTTTTATTTAATTATGTCTTGCAATTATAAGAGCTACAGTCTAAACATACATGTAACTTGGGTTTTATCTTCAGAAGTGTAGGATTTAAATGACTCTGTAGGATTTAAATGAAACTGTAGGATTTAAATGACTCTGCGATGCAGTTGCTAGCAGTCATAAATCCCAAACTGACAAAAAGAGTACTGTGAATTGGACTGTCATCTTGTAAAACACATGCCATAGAACTTCACTGAATTATCTTTTCCTTGATTTAATAACATATATTAGGAAAAAAAACCCTAACCCACAAACGAAACCCACCAAAACACAAACAAAAAATTAAAACAAAACAAAAAAAAACCCAAAGCAAAGCCCCTCACAAAGATGTTTTCACTGAGAAGTTACCAGTCACCAGAAATTTACAACATCATTAGTTAAGTTGCTCATATTGGTAATTACTTAGGCTGTTAAATTATGTGTCCTGCTTTTGAGCTGAATTGGTCTGTTTTATAAGATTGCGTTCAGGACAGTTTTGCATTCTGTTACATTCACTCTAACAGACCAGTAATTGTTCAAAACACTTTTTTAAGAAATCTCTCCTAAATATATTGACTGCATTGATATTTACTAAATATTTCACCTCTAATATGGTAGAATTGATGAAAATTTGTTTCCATTATCAGTTGCTGCAGTTATGTATGCCCATTCTGTCCATTCTGGAATCCAGAGACAATGTAAAAATCAAATTAAAATTAAATTCCAGTTGTTTCCATCAGAAAATTAGCATTTCCACACCCTACTTACACCTGTGCAAGTTAACAAGCTTCTCAGGTATAGAAATCAGCCTCTTCATTTCTGTGGATTCTAGGTTTCTCTCTTTTACCTTTTTTGAGTAGTTATTCATACAGGGAAGTCTGATGCCTTAGTCAAGGACAGCAGAGTATTGGGTCTCAGTTCAACAACAGCAACAACTACACAAGCAAAACTGGTTGCAGTTTCAGACTGTTAAAATATACAACATGGGAATCAGAGTGCTGAAGGACCACTGCGCTAAGAGAGCTGCTGCTGCAAAGGGAACACCAGGAGCTACCTTAGTCAGCATGCTGGAACCTTCCAGCTCTGTGGCAGTGCACAGTGTTTGGGGCAAGATTGCTCTAAGGGAGCTGTGGTTGCTGCTCTGGGGGTATCTTAAGAGGAGGAGGAAGCTGTGGAGCAAGCAGGCCTGTCTGTGGTTTCTGACAGAGCTCTTCATGCACAAGCAGTAGTTCAAGCTACTGCTGTAGGGTGAAATGCAGTCCATCCAGATTGTCTGTCTTCCCTGCTTTATACTGGGCCATCGGTTGAGAAAATACATTTCTGGCTGGTTTGGTCAGTTGTCAAGGTTCAATACTCTCTGACCCGATTCTTTTAGAAAGACCACATGAAAAGGATTTACTGTTTGGAAGCAGATCTGCTTATTTGAAGATATTTGGCATTATATAGATTTGATTTATAGACATGCCCCAGTTTTTACACCTTTCTTACTGTATCCCTTACCTCATAGACACTGCCAGTTGAGCCCATCGGAGAGGTTTTATAGTATTGCCTGATGAGCTTCTGGAAAGTGTTTAGATTTTGTAAGGCAGGCAAGTATAAATGCTATAAACTGGAAGTTGTACCTTGTCTGCTTTGTGAGCTTGTGACCCAGTGGCAAATTAGTGGCCGCCAAAGACTTCCATCTTGAGTAATAGATAGATAGTAATAGACCCGTTCTTGGTCATCAAAGAGAATATCACAGAGGAGAAGAGGATCACAAACTTTGAAATGTTAAATATAAAATTAAACTACAGCTTGTGAAAAAAAATATTTAAAGGGAAACTAACACTCTGGCTTTAAAATCAGTGACTGTGCACTAGCTGTGGGACTGACATTCTCTGCAGTTACTTAAGGCGTCATTCAATTTAAATGAAAGGAGGAAAAAACATCCCATGCAGGTGTTCATAAAGGTGATGTGAGAAGGGTTTTACCCGTTTGTTTACTGGAAGAGTTCAAGGCCAGTTTGGATGGGGCTTGGAGCAATCTGGTCTAGTGAAAAGTGTCCCTGTCCATGGCAGGGGGGTTGGAGCTAGATGATTTTTAAGTCCTTTTCAATCCAAATCACTGTGGAATTGTGACTGTGGTTATCCTTCCTGACTAGATCCTTACTAAAGCAGAGCCACCAGCATCTGCTGATCTTCTACACTAAATCATCTTCTTGTAGGAGGCTATTGGGTTACTTGAGCGTGATTTTCTATTTATAAATTACAGAATATTCTTAGCTGGAAAGGACCCACAAGGATCACCAAGTCCATCTCTTAAGTGAATGGTCCATACAGGGGTTAAACTCACAACCTTGGCATTACTAGCTCTCACCAACTGAGCTGAAATCTTTGCTAATTACTCCCAATCACCTTTGTGCCTTCTTGTGTTTGGAAATGCCTTTCAGGAAGGTTTGCTTCATCACCTTTCTAGGGACAGAGGTGAGGCTGACTGGTCTGTAGTTCTCTGGATTTTCCTTTTTGCCCTTCTGGAAGATAGGAGTGATACTTGCTTTCTTCCAGCTGTTGGGAGCCTCCCTTCATCACCATGCTCTCTCAAAGAAAATCACAAGTGGGCTCAAAGTGATGTTACCCAGCTCCCTCGCTACCCATGGGTGCATCCTTTCAGGTCTTTGTTAAAAGTGGTCCCTATGTTAGTCTGCTCTGCGGAAGGTATATATTCCTTGCTCTTGGGCTTCCCTTTGGTCTCAGAGGCCTGCAACCCCTGAAGGCTGCTGTTCCATGTCCTTCATCACTGGGGTGCTTGCCCCATTTGGTCGTGGGTCTATGTTTTTCTTAGTTTTCCTGTTGCTACAGACATATCTGCAGAAGCCCCTCTTATTGCACTTCACATCTCTTGCCACATTTGACTCCACGTGGGCCTATCCCTTTTCTGCTTGCTCGGATAACACCTCTATATTCCTCCTGAATTACCTGTCCCTTCTCTCATCTCACAGCACCCCGCAGTGGCCTGAGTTATTTCTGGATAATTAAATCATTAAATTCACTCATAAACCAAATTTTCTTTCTTCTTCTGCATCAGTTATGGCCCTTAAGCTTGTGTAAAACAGGATTAGCAAAGTAGTGGTTGTAGCCTGATTCTGTTGTTGGAGGAGCAACAGGGCTGGGATTGAACCTGGAGGAATGAGTAACTTTTAAAGTGAATGGTAGGCTCATATGTGCACTTTTAACCTAGGGGATATTTTGGGATTGTGACTTGGATTAGATCACGTGATGTTACCTAATGGTCACATGTTTGTCAAATTATGTGCATCATGGCAGCTTAAACTGCAAGGTAACAATCTGTTATTTTGGTTTTTTTTAAATATCTCAAACACGATACATTTAGCAGGCATACTGGTCAGTGTCTGGGACTCATAAGCAATGCTACACCACAGATAACTGATATTCATGAGATCAGGATTGTGTCAGACATAAACTCCCACAAGATGGAGCTGCACCATACCAGTTCATTCTACCTTCCTCTGGGCTGGCAGTCCTTGTCTGTGTGTGTGTGTGTGTGTGTGTGTGTGTGTGTGTGTGTGTGTGTGTGTGTCTGTGTGTGTGTGTGTCTGTGTGTGTCTTTCTGTGTGTCTGTGTGTGTGTGTGTCTGTGTCTGTGTGTCTGTGTGTGTCTATGTCTGTGTGTGTCTATGTCTGTGTGTGTGTCTGTGTGTGTGTGTGTGTCTGTCTGTGTGTGTGTGTGTTGGTGATCCTCTCCACAGACGACTCCCCTATTTGTGGTATCTGATGCATGCATACAGCATGTTCTGCACAGACTGTCTGGTCAGTGTGGCACTGCTCCCATTTGCTGCTGGCATCTGCAGTCAAGAGTATTTGTGGGATGTCGTTGCATCCCAGTGCGCAACAGTTGTGGATGATAAACATGGTTTGTCAGAGGGAAAAAAGGTCACGCCATCTGCATTTTTTTTTCCTGGAGAAGTCATCAGATCTTACTTCAGACCTGCCACTCCATGGCAGACCAGAGCTTGAACCAAAGCATAAACATAGAGAAATTTGGTGCAAGTGGGCAATTCCTGGACAGTAGCCTCATCTCTGCAGAATTCTCCCAAGTCCCTGCTGGTGGGAAGAGTCAATGGAGTTGGCAGCATGTGGGTGAGATTTGACTCTACTGATCTCAGAGCCTTTCCTTCCTGAACAAACATTTTCCATTCTGAAATAATCACCTCACTATATATAGAAAACCCCTCCAAAGCAAAAGCCATGTTCTTTAGGAAGGGATAATTCACAAACTGTTTTTTTCCTTTCACCGGAATCAGCAGGTCCTTTGCTATCAGGCTTGTACCTGTTTGTGAGCACTGCTGACCAAAGGCATGTGTCACCTCATGCAGAAATTTCCCCTGGATTTCCCCTGCAGCCCCTGCCTCCAGCCCGCGGATTCCGAGGCTGTGTCTGCAATCACAATCCACAGCATTTCGGAAACCACCCCCCCATCTTGCTTCCTCCCAGCTGATTTTCAGGGGAACAGAAGGAGACTTGTTTGCTACCAGGGAGGAAGTCCAGGCCTTAGCAAGCAGCTTTCTAAGAGGCACCGGTGTGAGCGGTGCGCTTCAGTCAGCGCTCACTCCCAGAGCTGCTGCCAAATGAGGTCACCCTGCTGCAAGCCTGGATGAAGAGATTTCAGAGGAGGGGAATGGAAGGAGCCAGTACAGGAAGTAGAGCAGTCAGCAGCACAGGGCTCGGCTCAGTCAACTCACCCTCTGGAAATGTTGATTTCAGTTTTGTCTTGGCCATATGATGAACATATATTAGACGGTTTCCTTCTCATCATTATCTCATTCCATTTTCTCATACAGTGATTCCTTGGTCTGACACAGCTCAGCCATCTCTTTGGGAAGGTTTTCATGGGGCAGGCAGCACACAGGTTCAAAGGGCAGCTGAGACACCAGCACTGGATGACACTGTCCATGTCCTTTGGGAATCACGAAGATCATGGAAGCTCTGGGACAGACTCTGCCTCTTGAGAAAGGCCATAGATTTGTGGAATTGGAGAATACCAGGTCGGAAGTGATCTCAGGGGTCATGTGGTGCAAGTTTTCTGGACAAAAGCATGGCCCATATGAGCTGGCCCAGCACCCCTATTAGCCAAGACATACAACTTTGACTGCGAGGAATGTTACATCTTTTTCATGGTTAGTCTCGTGATTAATTCCTCCTTCCACTGAACTACTGCTCTTTCTTTTCAGTTTGTATAACTTCACTTCCACAGTATTGCTTCCATTACATCTTTATTTTTGGATTGAAACATTATTATTATTGAAACAATTAAAAATTTTCATTCTTAGAGATCCTTAGAAATCATTACTTTTTTAAATCTTACTAAAGGTCTTTACATGGAACCTTGTTCCTTGGATCCCAGCTTATTCTTCTCTGGCTATTTGGAGTTTTCTACAGACTTTATAAATATTGAACATTAAGTTTGCTTCACTAAATCTGCAGTAACAGAATTTCCCTGTTGTTCTGTGACCTTCTGTTTAGTCAGTTTATATTTCCTCGAAGATCATTGGTCAAGATACTAAAAACATTGACAGAAATTTTAAAATTATTGTTATTATTCCTTGGTAGGAAGTTCATCTGCTTAATAGGAATAATATACTGTACAGATAGACTGAGAAAAACTCTCTGAATGGTTTGGTTTATAGGGACCTGTAGGTTGAATATGAATCAGCTGAGGGCATATTGTAAAAACAAAATGCCATCATATGAGATAGTATAAACAGGAATATGACTTGCAGGATGCATGAACTAACATTTCTGGCTCTGCCTTGCTGTGATCAGGCCCACAGCCACAGACTGTGTCCAGTACTGTGAGCCAGTGCACCCCAGAGAATGTAGAAAAATTTGTGAATGTCCAACGGGACAATGAGAGGTTCAGAAAATGCAATATGGAAAGATCAAATGCTCTGGGCAAGTTAGCTTAAAGAAGAATGAAAAGATATGATGACCACCTTGATTTGTAAATGACAGTTGCAAAGAGAACAATCTACTTCCAGTGTTCATGGCAGGTAGTACAAGAAATAACGTTTAAATAATGCTAAAGAAAATTTAGCACTGAATAGATTAACTGGCAGGTTTATGAAATCTTCATTATGGGTGGACTTTTAGAACTAGCTAGGTGCACATCTGCAAGGTATGGCAGGTGCTCCTAGGTTCAACTGAAGCCTATTTGAGGTGAGGGTAGGAATCTCTGACAACCCTAGATCTTTCTTCTGTTGTTTAAAACCTGCCTCTACTACGCTATTTAAAAAATACCTGCCAGAGCTTCACCAAATTTCCAAGAATGTAAACATTCTCATCAACAAATTAAATTCTACCTGCTCTACCTTAAAAGCATCCATCACATGCAGCCCAGGGAGAGGACCTTACATTCAGGGCTTCAAGAACAGCCCCTATGGCACAGAAACGTGCCTGTTGCAAACACTTCTTGTGACAGGAGCTCGGTGTCCATCTAGACAAGCAGGGAATGCAGAACTCTTCCACTCTGAGGTTCAAAGCTCTCTAGATGGTTTAGATGCATCAGCACCTCACAGGAGCATTTCCTCTTGCCTGGCTGTGAATACAGAGCTGCACAGCTGAGCTACCAGCTCCATTTATAGGTGAAATGATCCTGCAGCTCTTTTTCTATTAATGGATTTATTGGATTCTCTTTCACAGATTTCAAGGGAATTCTAAATGGCAGAGGCAAACTTGGGATCTCACATGAAAAAGACTTCCTTCTGTCTTAGGGAGAGCTATCCCCTCACTTTCCCCCCAGCTCCAGCCATGTATGTTCCTAGCAGGTGCCTTATTTTATTTTTAACCTCCATTCTGCGTGGAGGAAGCCTTTGCTTGCTGCAAACATCCGGGAATCGGAGCCTAAGCACATCCTAGAAGGATTTCCTGTTTGGGACTTGGAGCCAGACTTCAGCCTGCAAAAGCAGAAGCCTCTGAGTGGCGAGCTCAGTCCTGCCATGCTATGGGCCAGGTGACTACTGTCTGCTTCGGGAGCAAGTTGCCATCTAGCAGGAAGGTGCCAAACTGCCCAACCACTTCCCACGTGCTAGGGATGAGGATAGGAACATGCAAGTCCAGTCTGGGTAGGGATGTACCTGATTCTGGGTTCAGGGTCAGCGTGGTGTGGCAGAACAGCATTGTGGGGGTGGTATCATGGCATCCCACCGTGTTTGCCTGCACTCTTGGAGCATGCAGAGAGCGTTTTCTGTGCTCATCTCAGCTGAGCTTGGGCTCAGTTTGCCATGTTTTATCACTTCCTACATTATTTCAACTTTGGGAGTTCGCCAAAGCACTGATTAAATATGACCACCAGTAATGGTCTGCCCTGAGTAGGTGAATGATGTATTTCTGCTTCTGTGTCATAGCTACTCTCACAAACCACAGCTCAGCTTAAACCTTTTTCCACCAGTCCACATATGCATGTCAGAATGACTGTGGAAAACCTCTCTGAATGTCCAAGCACATAATATGGGTCTGTTCTCCCCTCTCTTGCAAAGTTGCTCCCAGAATATCTGATAAACTAGAATTTACTAGAAGACCAAAAGGAATCCACTAATTTCTATCTTTGAGTGGAGGGAGCACTTGAGAGCCAATTGCAAGTCTGAGAGGAGGGTTGTTTGATGATCTGGGGTAATGCCATGGGGCTGAGGACTAACAAAATCATTGGCACTGAAGGGAATGGCCTAGGAAAAGGCAGATCGCTTGCTTTAGTATAAAGGATTCAAAGCAGATGTTAAAGGGAAACAATAATTTGGAAACATGGCAGTAATGTGATAGGCCCTGTGCTCTTCAGCATCTTCCTAAATTACTTGGATGCAGGAATGGAAAGGATACTGAGCAAGTTTGCTGTTGATATAAAACTGGGAGGAGTTGTTGCCTCCCTCGAAGGCAGGGAGGCCTTGCAGAGAGACCTGGACAAGTTAGAGGACAGGACAATCACCAACCAGATGAAGTTCAACAAGGGAAAGTGCCAGGTTCTGCACCTGGGATGGGGCATCCTGGATGTACATACAGACTGGGAAATGAGATGCTGGAAAGCAGAGCCGTGGAAGGAGACCTGAGGGTCCTGGTCAGCAGAAAGTTGAATACGAGTCAGCAGTGCCCTGGCAGCCTGGAGGGCCAACCCTATCCTGGGGGCATCAGGCACAGCATGGCTGGCCAGGCCAGGGAGGGATTGTGCTGCTCTGCTCTGCACTGAGGCAGCCTCACCTTGAATATTGTGTGCAGTTTTGGTCACTGCAATATAAGAAATATATTAAACTATTAGAGAACCCCCAAAGGAGGGCAAGAGATGGTGAAGGGCCTTGGGGAGAAGCCATGTGAGGAGCAGCTAAGGGCACTTGGTCTGTTCAGCTGAAGAAGAGATCTCAAAGCTGTCTACAACTTCCTCATGAGGGGCAGAGGAGGGGCAGACACTGATCTCTGTGGCGACAGTGGCAGGACCCGAGGGACTGGCCTGAAGTCGTGTCAGGGGACGTTTACGTTGGATACTAGGAAAAGGTCCTTCAGCCAGAGGGTGGGTTGGGGACTGGAACTCAGGGCAGTGATCATAGCACCAAGCCTAACAGAGGCTTCAAGGAGCATTTGGATAATACTCTCAGGCACATGGTGTGACTGTGCAAGCCCAGCACTTGGTCTTGATGATCCTTGTGGATGCTTTCCAACTCAGCATATTCTGTGATTCTGTGATTTTGCCAAATTATGCCAGAATAGCATAATTAGATATGATATATATGATATTAGATCAAGCCACCTTGATAAGTGGCTTTTTTGGGGCCAGGATCAGCCTTTTGGTTGAGCAGACTATCTGAACTGCAGTGGTATAGTAACACATGAAAAATTATTTACTCAACTGAAGAAGACAGATATTAATATGAAAACTCTAAAACGTGGAAGACTGGCAAAAAAACCAAACCAGTAAATTAGGGGTTTTATGCTTGAGGAAATGCACAGTCTTTTCAAGGTCAGTTTTAGAGCTCATCTATTTCAAATTTTTTCAGTAAAGATCTCAGAAAATAAAAGTACATGGATAAGGTAGCTCAGTGACACAAAGTCAAGAGGTATTGTGAGTATAGAGGGTGACTGGGACATCATAAAAGCAAAAAGCTACTATTAAGGAGTAGCATAACAGAAATTGAATGAAATTCATCAATTCATAGTAGACAGTCCTCTGGTTAACAGGGGTGTCCAGAATTGCATAATCCAATTTCTTATGTGAAGACAGTCAACAGTAACAGATCGGATCAGCCTTGGAAACTTGCAAGGGGATGAGATTCACTACTCTATGAGTAGCTTTTTCCAATGCTACACTACTCTCCCGGTGAAAAAAACATTCTCTAATCTTCACTCTGAATCTCTCAAGGTGTAAGTGTGGCCATTGTCATTGTGCTACTGTCTGCATTTGGTTCCATCATCTTTGTAACCTGTCCTTGAGGTAGCAGCAGGATGCTGTTAAAGAGCCTTACTGCTTAAGCATCACCAGACCAAGGGAGCCCAGCTTCTTCAGTGTCTTGTTATAAATTGATCAGATGTCCCAGACCACTACCTACCTCCTACAGTTTTTCAATATCCCTCATGAACAGGGAGAGACAAAAATGTACAGAGGATTCCAGATGTGGCTTCGCTATATCCCCGTTCAAGAGGAATGATTATTTCCCTCAATCTGCTGCTGACCATTCTCCTACTGCAGTGGAGAAGTTGTTTGCCTGATTTGCAGTGACAGCATCCGACTGACTCTTCATTCCATGCTCATCTCTACTCTCATGTTCCTTTCAGCAGGACTGCGACTTAGCCAGATGGTTCCCAACCTGTAGCAATTTTGGAGTTATTCTGACTCAGATGCAGAACTTTGTACTTCTCCTTATTGAACTTCATGAGGTTTCTGCTAATTTCTTTCTGTGAGTTTCTAGACACCTCTTTGGACTAAAAAACCACATACCAGTGACCCCTCCTAGTGTCATCTCCAATCTTGTACTTCATGTCATCACAGAGTATCAACAAAGACACTGAACAATACTGGCTCCTAAATCATTGCTTGGTAAATTTTGTTGGCTGCTAGGCACCAACTCTGTATTGAGTCATTGATCACTACCCTTACAGCCCAGAGGTGCAACCAGTCTTCAGCCCATTCAGACAATGCTCCATTCACTCAGACCGTATGTCCTCAGGTTGTAAACTAAAATTCAGTGGGAGCGGCTGTCAGTGCTGTCAAGGCACTTTGCATCTACTGCTTTTCCTTCATCCATACAGCCAATCATTTTGTCAGAGGAGCTAATTGAGCTGCTCAGGCATGCTTGCTAAATCTATGCTGATTATTCCTGATTGCCTCTTTGTTCTCCATATGGTCAGAAATGGATTCTGAGACAATGCAGTCCATGAGTTTTCCAGGTGTGGTGATGACCGTGACAAACTGGTGGTTCTCTGAGTTCCTTATTCCCTTTCTTAAAGGTGAGTGTAACATTTGAATAATAGAATCATAGCACGGGATGGGTTGGAAGGAACCTTTAAGGATCACCTACTCCAACCCCCCTGCAATGAGCAGGGACATCTTCTATTGCATCATATTGCTCAGGTGACTCAGAGCCCCATCCAACATGACCTTGAGTGCTTCCCCATCCTCACCATAAACATTTCTTCTTTATACCTAGTCTGAATCTACTGGGGCTTTTTTTAAACCATCATGTCCTGTCATTACAGGCCCTGCTAAAATGTCTGTCCCCATCTTTGTCATAATCTCCCTTTAAGTTCTGGAAGGGGCTCTAAGACCTCCCCAGAGCCCACTCTCTCCAGGCTGAACAACCCCAACTCTTTCAACATGTCCTCACAGGAGAGGTGCTCCAGATCTCTGATAATTTTTGGGGCTCTTCTCTGGATCAATCCAACAGGTCTATGTCTTTCCTGTACTGAGGACTGCAGAGCTGGGAGCAGTGCTCCAGGTGGGGTCTTTCCAGAGTGGAGTAGAGGGGAGGAATTATTGCCCTGGTCTTGCTGGCCACATTACTGCTGACAGAAGTCAAATGCCCTTAGCCTTCTTGCCCACCTGAGCACATATTGTCTCATGTTTAGCCACTGTCAACCAGCACCCACAGGTCGTTTTCCAGCTTTCCAGCCACTCTGTTCCCAGCCTGGAGTGCCACCTGATGTTGTGGTGATTGAAGTCCAGGACCCAGCAGTTGGCCTTGTTGAATGCTGTACATCAGCTGATCAGCCCATCAATCCAGCCTGTCCAGGTCCCTCTGCAGAGCCTTCCTACACTCCCAACAGATCAACAATTCTGCCCAACATGGCTGAACCCATCAGCCTTCTCCTCATCCTTTGTTACCAGTTTGCCAGTCATGTTTATCAGCAGGGTACACTGTCTTTGACATTTTTTTTTCTGGCTGACATTTCTGTAGAAACTATTTTTATAATTCTTTGTATTTCTCACCAAGGTCAGCTCCAGCTGTGCCTTCACAATTTCCCTACACAGCTGAGCAAGGTCCCTATACTCCTCCTGGGATACCTGTTCCTGTTTCCACTGCCTGTGTGTTTCCATCCTGCTTTTTAGTTTGACCAACACGTCCCGACTCAGCCGTGCCAGTCTCTCATCTTCCTTGCCTGATTTCTTACACATGGGGATTGAGAGCTGTTGTACTCTACACAACATGTCATTAAAGGTCTGTCAGAGAAGTAAGAGACATGATAGGTAAGTCAAGGCTGTAGTTGTTGAAACTGGAACAGGCACAAGATTGTAAGGACCATCTGACCATCTCAGAGCACACTGGGCCGTGGCCTTCAGTGGATCTTAGCAACAGGCCCTAGTCAACAGCAGTTTCTCCACGAAGAAATCAAAGAAGGTCCAGCAGTGGTTATTGGCCCTAGAGGCTGCGTGGCTCCAACAGACACACAGACTGCTGAGACCTGTCTGGAGCAGGGAAAAGTTGCCTGAGTGGCCAAGCCGAGCTGAGGAGCCAGTTGCTGGTGGAGATGCCTGGACAGTCATCAGTCTTGTTTTTTTCCCTGGCATAGAGTGGTGGAGCCCCAGTCCCTTGGAGCACGGGTGCAGAGTGAGCATCTTCCAGTCTGGACCTTAGGAACCCTAATGTGAGTCAAGGTGTTGGCAAGTCACAGGTACTTGAGCTCTGGGTTATGTGCTGAAGAAGCAACCGCGGAAGAGAGGAAAGAATGGCCTGTGATCATGTCCCCACATGCCCCCGGCGTCGCCCACAGCCTCATTTTATTCTCTGCCCAGCTCTCTCCCTGACCGGTCCCATCCCACTCCTGCTCCGGCTCCTGCCAACCCCTTCCCATTTTCTCAGGCTCCCGGCGCGCACCGCTTCCTTCCATCTTTCTGTACTCCGGGTCCAGCCCTTTCTCCCTCTCGGTGCCGATCCTGCTCTCCGACCCTTTGGTGCCCGGCCATACTGGCGCACCGCCCGCACTCCCGCTCGCCCGTCCAGGGCCGCCTCGAGGCCGCGCTCCGCCGGCGCGCTCCGGTGCGGGGCGGGGAGGGGGGCGGCGGAGGGAGCGGGGGGCTGAGGGCGGCGCTGGGTCGGGTTTCAGCAGGAGCCTTCGCGCCGAGCCAGCTCCGAGCCAAC
>VXAX01006757.1:7637-55442 GCA_013399835.1 Leptocoma aspasia | reverse complement strand
AGCTCCACAGCCGCACCGGGCCGGCCGCGGCACCGGGGGAGCACCGGAGCGCTCGGGGGACTGGAGCGGCCGGCGGTACCGGGGAGACCTTGGTGCCGGAGCAGCAAGGAGGCTGCGGGACGTCGTGGCTGGGCNCGCGGACCCGCAGCAGGACCGGGCTCGCTGGCGGCCCCGGCGCTGGCAGCTGCCGGGCGGCACGGCACGGCGCGGCACGGCATGGGACCGGGCGCTCACGGTGCCGCTGCAGGGCAGAGCCGCCGAGGGGAGGGCGCTCAGCGGAACCGTGGAGGCGCCGGGTGGGGGCTGCGAGCTCGAGCGGAGCGGGGCTGGCAGAACGCCGGCACCGAGGCCGCCCGGTGCGGGACGTCCGGGAGTGCCAGGGACGGGGAGCAGCAGTGGACGCTGGGCCCGGCGTCTGGGGACGCCCGAGAGCCCGGAGCTCCAGGGGAGAGCGAGCCCCGACAGCCGGGGGCTTCAGTGTGCGGGGAGCAGGCGAGGCCCCGCAGCGCCTTGGCGATGGGCACAGTCTGGCAGGGGCCGGTGCAGCGCGGGGATGTCCCGAGACTGGGACTGTGGGAATTGGCTCCGGCGCGGAAATATTTAATTAGACTTTTCTTTGTGGGGGATGCGTTCTGAGAGACAGGAGAGCCCGCGGGGAGCCCCAGTGTGGCACAAAAATGGGATTCACAAGGATGCAGTAGGGACTTAACTACATCCGCAGGAAAGGACTGCCACCGCCGCTCTAACTGCTCGGGGCCCGTATCAGAGGGTCATGAGGCTGTGTGGCCGGGCTGGGAGCCAGCAGAAGGGTGCCAGTCCTGAAGGCCCAGGTGGGAGATAGTCGGAGAGCCAGGAGGCACAGAGGCGGCTGTAGGTAGTGGTAGCCTGAGTAGAGGCTGGAAGTGAGTTCTTAGCCCAAGGCTGCACTGGAGGCAAGTCAGGGCTGTGCATGGTTTTGAGGGCAGATCATCTGAAACCAGAGACAGAGAATCTCTGTGAACGTACAGGAGGAAACCATATTCCAGGTCAGTGACCAGCACTCAGCAAAGATTAAACGGGGTTCCTCTTCTGGACTGGAGTCTCAAAAACATCATTACACGAGTCATGGCCTCTCATGTCAGACCTAGGGTATGGCATCAGCAGCATCTGGAGCTTTCATGGAGCCTTTGCACAGCAAGCACACTGACATCTGTTTGTGGCATGCACAGTGGGTGCCATCTTTCCAGCTCCTCTGCTGGGGCTGCTGTGAACCCACTTCCCCTTTCTCCTGGCTGACAGAAGGTGCAAGCTCCCACTGGCAAGGGTGCACACAGTGGTCCCAATGTAATTCCATATATTTTTTCTTTCAAAATGTCATACATCTACTATGAGTAGGCTGGGCTCCCCTGGTGCCCCAGCTTGTCAGCCCTAGGCTTAGATGGATGTTGCAGCTCGCTTCATTTTAGCTGCCCTTCCTGTCAACCTCCTC
The DNA here is from genome assembly GCA_013399835.1 of Leptocoma aspasia. Classification (NCBI taxonomy): domain Eukaryota; kingdom Metazoa; phylum Chordata; class Aves; order Passeriformes; family Nectariniidae; genus Leptocoma; species Leptocoma aspasia. The sequence continues at coordinate 53,974 of VXAX01006757.1, read as the reverse complement.
ACCACGGCTCTGGACCTCAAAGACCTGTGTGAAGAGATTCTCATCCTGGCAGTTTTCTTCAGAGACTCCTGCTGCCGTTCTTCACAAGGGATCTCGGTGCCCGGTGGTGGGCGGGACAGAAAGGGAGCGGGGCAGTGTGGCTCACGTTACACAGACCGGCCAGTGCAGCCCCTGCACTGAGCTCGCTGCTAACTGAAAGCAGCTGTTCAGATTTTGTGACTGCATCCACTGAGGTCACTGCTGTTTTCCTCTGACCCAGACCTGCAGACCTCATTGTAACAGGGGTCTGCTGGTACGAAGGATGGCTTCTGCCCACCTCCGGCTGGTGCAGCCTAGTAACTGTTCAGTTGTACCTTTTGCTGAAACATAGGCTTGCTGTGAAACTACTCAATTGCATCCAGGGAGGATAGAACTGAAGAAGCTTACACAGGCTTTCATCACTAATTTTCCAGCCCAGGGACCCTAATTTTTGTTCCCTGGTTATGCTAGTGCTCTCAGCTGCTCTTCACACTCTCCAGATTCCCTTTTCAAGTTTCTCTCCTCCCCTCCAGCAGTCCACAAAGCCTCACTGGCTTCACAAGAGCAACATTACTAATGGAACTAGGTGGGCTTTTCCCCATGTCTGTGCCCTGATTTCTTCCAGACGCTACCAAAGAACTGTTAGGTCCATCCTGTACTTAGTCACTGAGGTTCCCCCAGGGAATTTTGGCCCTCTACCTGCTTTTCTACACTTTTTTTTTTTTTTAATGTCTAAGCTCCTGCCAAGGCTTTAAACTCTCTGCCCTGGCCCTTCCCATGACCTGAGCATCTGGAGCACCACTGGAATGGTGCAGTCTCATCACAGAAGCTACCTCATTCCTCCAGCACTGCATGTTCTAGGGATAGGCAGTTACCCCTCCATCTGGGGAATTAGAACTAGCTCCAACAGAGAGGCAGACCTGTCTAGGACCACTGAGTTAGTGCAGATTCCCAAATCGCAGCCCACAAAAGTGCCTTCTTTTGACTTCAGGTCCTAGGACATTGTGAGGGTTCTCACCTGCTGGGTGCAAGAAGAGCATGTGAATTTACCTCAGAATGTGTGGATAAGCCTCAGATTGGATGCTCACTGAAGTAAATATTTCTTTATGAGTCGAAAATACTTTTAAATTATTTTGTTTCTGTCACTAACCCAGGATTTCCACAGGAAAAAAAAAATCTAGAGAGCTGATCTGAGGTGGGAAAGGGGGCCCAAGGATACCATCATATGTCCCCTGGAAAGGGTTAACACCGCCATGGGGTCTTTGGTCAAGGGCTGATATTCTTAGTCCCCAAACTAGGCATTGCCAGCCACCTCCATCCCCCAAGACAGTGAGGTTCTTGCTCCCGCATCTGACATGAGCGGCTCCTGAGTGTGGTTTTGGGACCAGCAGCAAATGCTTTCAAGAGAGTCCAAGTGTGAGCTCATGCTGCCGCCATCCCTGCAGACCACGAAGCCTCGTTCACTGGGGCTGAGCGAGTGTTGGGGTTGGTGTTCTTCAGCAGCTCCTTGGCCGCTGGGTCGTTCTGGCTGTTATCGGGAGGGGTGGGCAGTGCAGGGGGGTGGCAGCCCTGGGCACAGGGAGTGTGTCCTGCACGTCCGCCGTGTCCGGCTGCAGTGCTGCAGGAGCTGTGGCTGGCTGTGCGTCCCTCCCCCACTGCTGCAATGAAATGCAGTTACGGGGGAAAGGGAGGGAAGGAGTCGGAGCCAGCAAGGAGCAGCGAGAAGGAGACAAAGGAGGGGAGTGAGCAGCGGAGGGTGTGGGACGGAGCAGCTGGCAGCTCAGAGGGAATCGCTGCGTTCCTACTGCACTGCCACCGCCCTCCATGGTACCAGCTTGGGGCACCCACAGATCTCCGTGCCAGCCCAAACAATGGGCATGGTCTGATTTTATCCCGGGCATTCCCAGCTGTGGGCACATCCTTTGCAACACATCCTTTTTGATTTATTGTTCGCTGGATGGAAGCCCACTGCAGTTCTGTGCTTCTTCCCAGGGACAGCAGATTTGCACTTCATGGGGTTTTGGCACCTATATCCCTGAGGTCCTGAAAGGCACACTGCTGAGGAGAGAGGCGAGGTGGGAGCTAGGGTCTCAACCAGTGACTTGCTGAGCTATCTTGTAATTTGAGACCAGCTTTTTTCAGGGTGGAGAGATGCAAGGCTGATGTTTGCCCAAAAACCTCTGTCCTCTTGCAGACAGGCTCTGAACCTCACAAGAAGCATTCAGCTATTAAAGACACAGGGGCATGCTGCTCTGGGGCAGCTGATGCCAGTGTTGCCGGTGGGCAGTGATTGGAAAGAGCACTTGAGAATGTAGGAAGCACCTATGTGACAGGGTCCTAGCTGCTCACCTCGGTGCACTGTCAGGTGTGACGGGCTGGGCTGACTCCAGGTGCTGTCCCAGGTCTTTGTTCTGGGCAGGCTCTGACATACTGTCACATTTGCTTCTTGTGAATACACAGTAGGTACCTGGCAGGCCTTCCCTCTCCAGGCTGTTTTCTGTCCTTCCTTTGCTCCCTCTTAACCAGTATCCTCTGGTCTGCATTCCAGGCAGGATTAAAGTGAACTCTGCAAAGGAGATCAAGCCACTCTGCTTGTTGCCAGCCATGGAGCAAATGAAGAGTTCAACAATGCTTCTGCTGGAGCTGCTTATTCTTGGGGGCCTGAGAGCAGGGATGGGCTCTGCTGTCCTGGGCACCCTGGATCTACAAATAGATGAGGAGCAGCCAGCTGGCACCATCATTGGGGACATCAGTGCTGGCCTACCCCCCGAAACTAGTGCCTACATGTATTTCATCTCAGCACAGGAGGGCAGTGGTGTCTCCACTGACTTGGGGATAGATGAGAATACTGGGATCATCAAAACAGCTCGTGTCTTGGACCGGGAGACTCGGGACCGCTACAGCTTCATTGCTGTCACCCCGGAGGGCATCACGGTAGAAGTGAACATCCAAGTGAATGACATCAATGACCATGCCCCAGCGTTTCCCAAAGAGCACAGCACCTTTCAGATCCCAGAGCACACACCCATTGGCAGCAGGTTTCCCTTGGACCCAGCCTTTGATGCTGACAGTGGCCTCCTGAACACACAAGGCTATATGATTAAGGGAGGGAATGTGGGGCAGGCCTTCCGCCTGGAAACGCGTCGAGGACCCAATGGGGTCCTGTATTTGGACCTGGTGGTCAGCAACGTTCTGGATCGGGAGAACCGTTCATCATACTCACTGCTGTTGGAAGCCTACGACGGTGGCTCTCCTCCCCGGAGCACCCAGATGACACTGGATGTGTCCATTCAGGACATCAACGACAATGCCCCCAGCTTTAACCAGAGCCGCTATCATACACTCATTTCAGAGAATCTGAAACCTGGCAGCAGCATCCTGCAGGTCTTTGCCTCTGACGCAGACGAAGGTGACAATGGGGATGTCATTTATGAGATCAACCGACGGCAGAGCGATCCTGACCAGTACTTCACCATTGACGCCCGGACTGGAGTCATCAAGCTCAACAAGGGTCTGGACTATGAAGTGAGGAAGGTGCATGAGCTGGTGGTGCAGGCAAGGGATAAGGCTGTCCATCCTGAGGTCACCACAGCCTTTGTCACTATCCATGTGCGTGACTACAATGACAACCAGCCCACCATGACTATCATCTTTCTGAGTGAGGATGGCTCCCCACAGATCTCCGAGGGAGCCCAGCCCGGACAGTATGTGGCACGCATTTCTGTTTCCGATCCAGACTATGGGGAGTATTCCAATGTCAATGTCACACTGGAGGGAGGAGATGGCAAGTTTGCCCTCACTACCAAGGACAACATCATCTATCTTATCTGTGTGGACCAACTTCTGGATCGGGAAGAAAGAGACTCCTATGATCTGCGGGTGACAGCGACTGACTCAGGAACACCCCCACTCCGGGCAGAATCAGCCTTTGTGCTGCAGGTGATGGATGTTAATGACAATCCCCCGCTCTTTGACCAGCAGGAGTACAAGCAGAGCATCCCTGAGGTGGTGTATCCAGGCAGCTTTGTCCTGCAGGTGACAGCTCGTGACAAGGACCAGGGTCCCAATGGGGAGGTGAGGTACAGCATTCTGCATGGCCATGACACCCACTCCAGCTGGTTTACCATTGACCCTGCCACTGGCATCATCACCACTGCTGCCCCACTGGATTATGAAAAGGATCCTCAGCCTCAGCTCACTGTGCTGGCCACAGACCGGGGAACTCCTGCCCTCTCTTCCTCAGCTGTGGTGCACGTGGCCTTGCAGGATGTCAATGACAATGAGCCAGTGTTCAGAAGTAACTTCTACAATGTGTCCCTGAAGGAGAACACCGCTGTTGGGACCTGCTTCTTGCAGGTAGGTACAGGAATTGAGGCCTGAGCTTGGCAGGGGCACAGCCAGGGCTGTGAGCAGCTTGGGGTGGGAGACCTGCCACTGCAGGGTGTTTGGTGCAGGTGTCATGGCTTTGACAGGCAGCATTGGCAGCAGGAATGCCGGAGCGGAGATCCCCACGCTTGGTGTGAGTCTGGAGTGGGGCCAAGTCATGTGCATCCTTTCTGTGTGCAAGCAGTGGGCAATGCCACTGACATCGGGCACACTGCAAGGCTGCCCATCATCCAGAGCATGGTGTGGGCCTCTCTTGAGGTGGGTCCCGTTGTGTCAGTCCTTGCTTGCATCAGTGTGGAGCTACCTTGCAGCCAGAACACTCAAAATGGGGCTAAGGAACATGGTGCTGCCGCTGGGAAGCTGTCTGTAGCCAGGCTTCCAACTTCCCTCTCCCCCTGTGAGGTCGTTAGCCCAAATTCGTCAGTGTTGGTAAGGCTGGCTGTGAGGATTAGCATTAATTATGCTAATGAGCTAATGAGCTGAGGCACGTGCTGCTGCACCAGCCTTTATGTGGCAAGAGGTCGCAGCTGGAGCTGGAGAGCTGCTGGATGTCTAAAAGCTCTGTGACCCCATGATGAGCTAGTGATGTCCTCTGGATTCTGTGTTCGGTGTTTCTGCTGCAGCTCAGGCCTTGGCTCCTGGGGACAGGTGATGCTGCCTACCTGAGCTGGGATGAGGGCAGGTGTGAGGGTGCAGTGAGGCACTGCCAACCATGGCAGCATCCAAACTGTCCATCGGGACAAGCACCAGTGGCATTGGGGGCACTTCTTTGCTGGAGGTGTGGGGCATGGGGATGTCTGGCTGGGACCATGAGAAGCTCAGGTGCCAGGTTGGTGAGAGATGCCCAAGGGGACGGGAAGAACAGAAATTCTGGCATCCATAAGACAAGGATGGAGGAGGTCCTGTGACTTGGCCAAGAAAAAGGGTCTCTAGGTCACCCTAGAGGAAAATTCAGAGCTGGCAAGAAAGAATGGTCTATGGGTGCCCTGTGGGTACACTGCAGGGGCATGGGGGTGTGAGTGTGGGCTGGGGAGGATGATCTGTGAGGGATGTGTGTGTGTGTGTGCAAGTGACTGATGGTGTGGGGTGGGAGTGCTGGAGAGGGGCTTGTTGGGGAGTGAGTGCAGGGGATGGGGTAGGAGTGTGGCAGGAAGGAGGAATTGGGTGGCAGTGAGGGCCAGGTGTGGAACAGAGAAGGCATGTGGGGCAGGGGGAAGTGTAGGATGGCACAGATCAGGGGGCTTGGGGATGGGTCAAGGTAGGATTAGGGGGAAGTCTGGGCAGAAGAAGTGAGTGGGAGATGAGGAGGAAGATGTAGGTCAGGGGAGATTTGGGTTTGGTGTATGCAGGGCAACACTACATACTGTCCCAGTGTGGCATGGGTGGGGATGGGGCAGGGCTGGGGACAGAGATGGCAAAAGGGTCAGGGGTGGGTTCAGGGCCAGGGTCAGAGCAGAGATGCTGTGTGTCCTTGTGTGAGCATGGCAGCCCCAGGCATGTGCAGGGGCGTCTGGGCTGCATAGCCACCGAAGGGAGGCCCCCCTCTTTCCTTGTCCATGCCTTCCTGCTCAGTGCTGCTCGCCGTGTGGGAAGGCGTTCTGGAAATGCAATCGGAGATGGCGGCCGGGCTCCTGACTGCGAGTGTGGGGCCAGGCGGGAGGGAGAGCGCGCCCTGTGCAGGAGCTGGGGTGTGCGGGGCCGTGAGGCACACCCAGGAGAGTGTCCAGGGCATGGCTGCCTGGCTCTGCGCTGTGCAGAGACAGGGCTGGCCTGGCAGCTGGTAGTGACCAAGGCTTGGCTACATTTTGATGGTCTTGGCTTAGTCCTTGTGTTTCGTTTGGAAACAGTGCGTCTGGGCTGAGCGCAGGTAACTCCCGCGCGGCCTCGGCACAAAGCAAACAGCTCACACATCTGCTGCTGCTTCCTCTGAGCCAGGAAATGTGAGAGGATGGGAAAGGAGGCTGGCCAGGCCGATGGCTTGATCGAGGATGCAGCCGGAGCCAGCCAAGTCTGTGAGCTGGGCAGAGCCAGGTCAGGGAGCTCTGGGCTTGGAGCACAGCAGCCTGGCACGACCACCCCTGTTGCCTCAAACAGGAAGGCTTTGGAGGTGCTGCCAGGGCTCATGGTGGCTGGTACTCAGCACTGCTCCCCACAAAGTTGCCCGTGTCAAGTGTGCTGCCCCCACAGCCCTTTTGTGCTATTGCTTCTGCTTGACTCCATCTCTCCATGGCTTCCAGGCATTGGGGCTCACCCTACCTCGGGACAGTAAAGTATCTTTGTCAAGGTCTGGGTTTTGTGCAGACCCACACGATGGTCGTGAATGCTTAAGTCACAGGCAGGCCCTGCCAGATGAGGTACAGGACAGTCACCCAGGTCAGCCACCCAGGTCAGAACAGAACTCGGTGGGTTTGCTTCTTTGTCAGTCTGCCATATTTTTAAGCAGAAAACCCTGGGAGGACCAGTTCTGTTTTTAGACAGTGATGTCTGCTCTTGGTGGACAAGGGAGAAAGGCGGGGAAGGAAGGAGTCTCTGTGAGTGAGCAGGAGAGATGTGAGGAATCACTACAGATTATCTACTCCGTTGCAGACTCCATTCTGTCTGCGGGTCAGTCTTTGTGTCTGGGTATGAACAGGGATGAGCAGAGCAGGTTGCTGGCCTGAACTTCTGAGAAAGAAAAAGGAACTCATAACATCTTCTCTGTTTATTACATGTGTTTACTGTGGGCCAGGTCCCACAGTAGCAGACTGAGCATGAAACAAAGGAAATAGCAAACTCGCTATTCAAATCTGAGATGAAAAAGAAACACCGGTGGAGACGGAGTCCAGGGTAGCAGTGAGCATGAGACCAGCAGAAAATGGAGCAGAAGACAGTCACCAGCTGGCTGCCTTGCTCCTCTCTGCCGCCATGAGCTGATGTTGTAGAAGCTTTAGGGCACTGGACCACGTTCCAATGCTGTGGTCCGTGATGTGAAGCACTGCTCTGGTATAAATTCACCCTGCTGGTTTAAATTTGTTATAAACATTTGACTGTGTACCAGCACACTGCATGCATGGTCAGATAGTGTTTTTCTGGGACTTTCTGACTTTTCATGCTAAGTTAAGTACTGTCTCTGCTCTGGCAGAGAGAACTCTGAACCCCATGTGGTGAGCATGGGCTGATTGGACAGCAACCTGAATGACATGGAGTGGTGGATTATTGATTCTTGCATATATCCAGTGTTGATGATTTTGGAACCAGGGTTTACATACTCCCTTTGCACCCATACACATAAATGTTAGGGAACATCAGAAATGAAAAGCTGACCAGCAGTGCACCTAATGCAGAGTCTCTGTGGTTTTGAGGACAAGTCTGATGAGTTTTTGGTTCTGATTTGTGATTCCATGGGACATTCATGGGCAGTGCTGCATGCATAGCACTGGGACAATGCCATGGGCCGTGCCCTAGAGAGGAAGATTTGGATGAAGAGCTGTAGGCTACACCAGGCCAAATACACTATATTACCAAAATAGAGTCTGCAGGGCTAATCCTGATGCCTTGGTTGTGCTGCCGAAGGGGCAGCTGTGCAGGGACACAGAGCATAGCCATGCACAGACACTGGAGCAGCACAAGGACTAATGCTCACCAACTGCGGTCAAGGAAAGTGGTAGGAGGAAGGGGGGCATTACTGCCTGCGTTTGTGTTCTTAGGGCAAGGGATTTAGTATCAACCTATTTTCAGACCTTTGCACAACATAGAACAGGCCTCCTCCTCCTTAGAAACAAGAAGGCAAGCATTCCAAAGCGAGATGGGGAGACGCCTGGGAGCATGCTGGGGAGCAGAACAAGGGGAGGGAGAGCATCACGGTCCTGAGGAGCAGGCTGCCCTGTAGGAGGATGTGGGGGTACACAGGAGTGTGGGCATGGGGGAGATGCTGGTACATGGGGAGGTTGTTGGGGGAGGTGAGTGCTGTTGTTACCGCCAGAAGAGCTGCATTTGTTCCAAATTCCTGTGAAAGTTATTTCCTTGCGCTGCCAGCAGCCTCCTCCTGGGCTTGGCACAGCAGCCAGCGCCATGATTAATTCAAGTAGCATTTCCCCTGGAGCTGCAGCAGCTTTTCCACTGCAGCTGAGAGGCCCCAGCCCCTCGCGCTCCTCTCCCCCCATCCTCTGCTCCTCCTCCCAACCCCCTTGAACAGCTCCCTCCTTCCTCCATGCAATCCCCAGCCCCCTCACAGCTGCCCCTTTTCCCTTACCTCTGCTTCAGCTGTAGGCCCGGCAGAACTCCTCCTTCTACCACTGCCCTTGCTCACACAGCTCACTTGTCCATGTCCACCCACAGCCCTACCCACACATGCTTCCCTCCAAAGGGCCAGTCCTTCTGCCCCCCTCCTCTCCCAGTTTCTGCTCCCTCTTGTTCTCCTCACACCCCTTGGTCAGTGCCAGCTGCAGTTGTCTTCTCCCCCAGGACCCTTGCCACTGTGACCCAGGGCAGCTCTCCTCCACCTGCATAACCCTCGGGACATGCCAGCCTCTCCATGCTCCCTGTGGAATCCCAGAATGGTTTAGGTGGGCAGAGACCTTAAAGATCATCCAGTTCCAATGCACTGCCACGGGCAGGGACACTTTCCGCTAGACCAGTCCAACCTGGCCTTAGACACTTTCAGGGGTGGAGCAGCCACAGCTGTTCTGGGCACCCTGTGCCAGGGCCTCACCACCCTCACAGGGATGAACTTCTTCCCCATATGACATCTAACCTGGTCCTCTGGCAGTGGGAAGCCATTCTCCCTTGCCCTGTCATTCCAGGCCCTTGTCCAAAGTCCCTCCCCAGCTCTCTTGGAGGCACTGGAAGGGACTCTAAGGTTTCCCTGGAGCCTTTTCGAGGTTGAACACCCACACATCTCGCTCAGCCTGTCTCCACAGCAGCTCCATGTCCTCCCGATGTTGCGGGCCTCCTCCTTGCCTTGTTCCCTAGGCTCACCTTGCCGGCATGCTCAATCTTGTGCTGACCCCAGCCCAGTCTCTCCTGCACATCTTGCTAATCTGTGTCCCATCTTTTTGCATAGACCTTCTCTGAGCACTCTCTGCCTGAACTCCATATGGCTGAAGCCTAGCCCCACACCCTGGTCTGGCGTCACTCTGGCTTCAGTGCTCCCCAGGGCCCTGTGCTGTGCATTTCTGTCCTGTGCTGTGGCTGCCCCATTCAAGCCCCTCACCTTGAGCACTCTACCCTGCATAGCCCAGCTTCCCAGCCCTGCTCTTCTCCAGGATTCCCTGCCTCTTTCTGCTCCCCAGTTTCCAACTCCTGCTCAGCTTCTGCACCTTCTATGGGGCTCCCTATGGCCTGTAGCTCCTGGCTGCAGATGCCATTTCACCAGCAAGGGCATCAGGGAGCCCAGGAGTAGAACCTCACTCCTTGTCCTTCTCCTTTTGGAGAGTGCCTTGGTCTGTCCCTGTGCTTGGAGGCCCCTGGGCTCCCAGAAGAGTGCTGTGCTTTCCCAAGCTCCCTCACCTCTTGCCCAGCCCCACCATTCACATCCTGCCTTCCTGCTAGTGTCTGTGGTTAGCCCATGTCCCCTCATCCTCTGAACCAAAGGCTTTACCCCACCTCAGAGCAGTGCTGGAGACCATTGGCAACCCCTGCTCCCCATGCCCAGCTACATGGGTTTCTGGCAGCCCTGTGTCTGTCATAGAATCAGAGAAGGGTGGGAAGGGACCTTAAAGCCCATCTCGTTCCATGCCCTGCTATGGGCAAAGACACCTTCCACTAGACTGGGTTGCTCCAAGCCCCATCCAACCTGGCCTTGAATGCCAGGGATGGGGCAGCCACAGCTTCTCTGGGCAGTGTGAAGGCCTTGGCTGTGGGACTGCCAGCCAGACTCCTGCCCACGTCTGGGGCCTTGGGGACCCAGCAGTGTGAGCCGGCAGTGCCGGCAGCTGCGCTGGGGCTCCCCAGACAGGGGGCTCTGGTAGCCATGGGGTTTGACCCTCGCCTTGGCCACGTGTGCTGGACTGTCGCTGGGCTGACCCTGACCCTGCTCCCTCCCCTGAGACCCGAGTGTGCTGGAGGCTGAGACAAAGCCCTGGAGCCAGGAATGGCTCCTGAAATAGCCGTGTGGCCACTCCCTGGCCACTTTTAGCTGGTCAGTGGCTGTGCCAGGGCTGGGAGGGCAGGATGCCTGGCACACAGTCAGGCGCAGGGAGCCGTGCGTGGGATCGCTGACCACACTGGCGCCAGCCTCCCCTCCTCTCCCACCAAGAGCCGTCACTCAGAGGGGCGGGAGCCCCAGAGCCAGATGTTTGCCAAAGCCACAGCATAACATGTGTGCAGCAGAGCCCCAGCCGTGGCTAGGCTCCAGATGAGTTCCCTGCCTGCTGACTGCGCTGGCTGGAGTGGGGAGGATGGCTGAGGAATGGAGGCCCGAGCTGCTGAGCAGTGCTCCATCACTTCACAGCACTGTGGGCTGGGCGGGGGCACGCAGGTCAGCAGGAGGGCTGTGAAGGCAAGGAGGTGTGTGCGAGGGGCTCTGGTGATGCGCTTGAGATGGGTCTATGGGAAAGGGCAGTTTTCACTCCCACAGGTGATGCAGCTGAGGACCTTGTGGGGCTGTACTTCATCCATCCCCATCTCTGGGAAATGTAAGAAGTCTGTTGTGCCTTGGCTCCACTTGTCCCTCCTGTCTTGCTGGGGAACTGGGAGGAGGGTGTGAAATTGCAAGGCCTTGATACCCAACACTGCCCTCCCAGCTCTCCATGCAGTGGGGAGAGGCACGCTTGGCCAGGACCCTGCTTCCTCTTCGAAGTCTGGTGCTTTGGTTTCTTGCTGCCTAACCCTGAGTCATCTTGCTGTTCTCCTTTGTTGTCCTCTTCTGCTCTGTGATGGCCACAGCACTCCCACTGCATGCTCTTCTGCCCAGCTGCAAAGCACTCCAGCAAAGCCTTCTCACCACACCTGCAGGGAGGGAGGGGCAGGTAGCAGATGCTTCTGCCCAGTGTGGTCAAGGCTGCCATTCAGGGACAGAGAAACAGATCATCTCTCTTGGAACAATTTGAGCTCAATGGGGAACTGGGATGTTCAGGAGGGTCTTTGGCTGGAGATCACAGAATGGTTGAGTTTGGGAAGGACTTCTTGAGATAGTCTAGTACACCCCCCACCGTGCATAAGCAGCATCATCTGGAGCTGGTTGCCCAGGACATCCCCACTTTCCTGGGCAACCTCGTAAAGGAAAAGTGCTTCCTGATCTTCAGAGGGACTCTCCTGTGTTCCAGTGTGTACCCATGCCCTCTGATCCTGATGCTGGGCACAACTGGAAAGAGCCTGGATCCATCCTCTTGTTGCCCTCTTTCCTGTATGAATGATATCCCTTCTCCAGGTTGAACCATCCCAGCTCCCTCAGTCTTTTGTCACAGGAGAGGTGCTCCAGTCCCTTCATCATCTTTGTGGCCCTTCACTGGACTCTCTCCAGTATGGCCATCTCTCTCCTGTGCTGGGGAGCCAGCGCTCCAGCTGTGGCCTCACCACTGCTTGGGACAGGGGCAGGATCCTCTCCCTGACCTGCTGGCAGCACTCATCCTGATGCTGCCCAGGACACCATTCTCCTTCCTTGCACATTGCTTTCTCATCATCAGCTTGGCACCCATGAGGACCTGGAGGGCCTCTTCTGCTAAGCTGCTCTCCAGTGATGCAGCCCCCAGCATACACTGGTGCAGGGAATTGTTTCTTCCCCAGGACAGAACTTTGCACTGTCCCTTGTTGAACTTTAGGAGGCTTCTCATCATCCGTGCAGCCTCTCAAGGTCACTCTAGATGCAGCATGACCCTCTGGCAAATCAGCCACTCCTTCCAATTTGGGGTCATTAGCAAACAGGCTGAGGGGTACACACTGCACCATCAAACAGGTCATTAATGAAGATGCCAAACAGGACTGGACACAGGATTGACCCCTGGGGTACGCTGCTAGCTACTGGCCTCCACATAGGTATTGTGCCCCTGATCACCACTCTCTGGAGCCATTCAGCTGGTTTTCAGCTGAATGAGGATCTTATGGGGGAAAGTGTCAAAGAATTTGGTGCTCTTCAGGTTGACAATATCCACTCCTTTTCTGTCATCTACCAGGCCAGTCATTTATCAAGTGGATAAACCATGATTTGTCCTTAGGGGAAGCTGTGCTCACCACTCCTGATGATTTTCTTGTCATTCCCATGCATAAAAATTGTTTCCAGGATTAGCTGCTCCATCGGTTTTCCAGGGATCAAGGTGACACTGATTGTTTTCTAGTTACCTGGGTCCTCCTGCCTACTCTTGAAGACAGGAGAGAGATTTACCTTCCCACAGTCTTCAGGCACCTCCCAAACACTATGATTGAGCAAAGATTATTGTGAGAGGCCTTGCAGTGATGTCTTTCACCCTGTTCTCTGACACCTGAGATTCCTGAAGACCCATCTTGCTAGTAGAGAGTAAGGGAAAGAGGGCACTAAGTACCCCAGTCTTTTACATGTCTTGTGTCACCAGATCCTTAGTCTCCTTCAGCTGTGGGCCTATATTTTACCCAGCCTTCCTTTTGTCACCGATGTACTTATGGAAGCCATTGTTGACTTTGACATCCCTTGCCAGATTCAAATCCAGTTGGGAATTGGACGCCAACAGCTGCTTTCCCATGTAATTACACTGATCAGTGAGTGATTTCAGCAGAAGGTACCCCAGGTGTGTTCCTCAAACCCTGCCATGGTAGCAACCTCTTCTACACCTATCAACCAAGTCTTCAAAACACATAATCTGGGTCATCCCCTGGGTTCCTTAACATATCCTCTGGTCTCAGGGGCATATGCCTTTTCATTTGCATCCATTATCTGACAGAAAAGATGTCTTGCCTCTGTCACTTTCATTCAGATCCTTTCCCTCATTACAGCCCCCAGGCAGAGCCCTGCTCACGAACCTCTCCCCCAGAGCCTGTCTCCCAACCTGCCTTTCACCCACCTGATTGCCCAGCCCTCCAAACTGTAACATCCTGCCTTGAATATGAGGACTGTGGCAGAAGGTGTCAAAATCCTTCCTGAAGTCAAGGCAATTGTCACCCACAGCTGTCAGCCCTTTGACCCCAGATCCCATCACTCCACCACAGAGAGCAAACAGGATGGTCAATCCATGATGGCTCTTCCCTTCCAGCATCTTTCATGTGGCCTAAAACACGCTAGAAGAAGACTCACTCCATGATTCTCCCAAGGCCCAAAGTGTGGCTGACAAGAACATAGATCCTCAGATGACCCTTTTGGCCTTTGTTGAAGGTGGGATGTGATACTTGAATTCCTCCAGTTGTCAGGGATCTCTCCTGATTTGCACCACATGTGAAGAGCAGCCCTACAAATCTGTTTCTGTCAGCATCCATTGATGCAGCCTGTTGAGTCCCATGGATTCACATGGATCAATCTTTTTAAAGAAATACTGACTCTATCTTCACCCCTCTCTGGTAGCTCTCTGAAGCCTTTTGAACAGCACGGAGGCCTGTGAGGCTGGTGGAGACCAAGGTGGAGGAGGCATTGAGTGTTCCAGTCTTACCTGGGCCTGCTGCTGCTGAATCACCAACCACACTCAGAAATGGGCCCTTCTTCAGGCCTTCACTACTAGCACAGTGCTAGAGGCTCTTCTTGGCACGCTCAGCTTGAACTTTGACTTTGCTGACACACTCCTGACATGCCTGACAATGTTTATGGATTCCTACTATGTATATTGCCTCTATGCCCATCTCAAAGAATCGTGGAATGGTTTGGGTTGGAAGGGACCTTAAATATCATCTCCTTCCACCCCCCTGCCATGGGCAGGGACACCTTCCACTAGACCAGGTTGTTCCAAGCCCTGTCCAGCCTGGCCTTGGACACTTCCAGGGATGGGGCAGCCACAGCTTCTCTGGGCAACCTGTGCCAGGACCTCATCACTCTCACGGAGAAGAATTTCTTGCCAATATCCAATCTAAACCTACTCTCTGTCAGTGTGAAGCCATTGTCCCTTGTCCTGTCTTTCAAGGCCCTTTTAAATAGCCTCTCACTATCTTTCTCGTTGGCTCTCTTCAGGTACTGAAAGGCCACAGTTAGGTGACTCCAGAGCCTTCTCTTCTCCAGGCTGAACAATCCCAGTTCTCTTAGTATACACCACCTTTTGCATGGCAGCTTAGCCCTGAGGCCCCTGCTTAGCCCAGGCCATCTGCTGACATCCCTGTGTTTTCCTGAGCACTGGGATGAGCTGTTCTGGAGTGTGCTGTCCTGAAAGCTTGCCAGCTTTCCTGAGCTGCCTTGGCCTTCAATGCTGCCTCCCTTGAGATCCCTTCCATCGACCAGTTCCCTGTAAAAGCTGAAGTCTGTCTTGCAATCCAGGGTCTGTTCTCTTCTTCCTCACTCCCTTTAGGATCCTGCATCTGCTGCTTCGCGGCNCCTTTTCATTTGCATCCATTATCTGACAGAAAAGATGTCTTGCCTCTGTCACTTTCATTCAGATCCTTTCCCTCATTACAGCCCCCAGGCAGAGCCCTGCTCACGAACCTCTCCCCCAGAGCCTGTCTCCCAACCTGCCTTTCACCCACCTGATTGCCCAGCCCTCCAAACTGTAACATCCTGCCTTGAATATGAGGACTGTGGCAGAAGGTGTCAAAATCCTTCCTGAAGTCAAGGCAATTGTCACCCACAGCTGTCAGCCCTTTGACCCCAGATCCCATCACTCCACCACAGAGAGCAAACAGGATGGTCAATCCATGATGGCTCTTCCCTTCCAGCATCTTTCATGTGGCCTAAAACACGCTAGAAGAAGACTCACTCCATGATTCTCCCAAGGCCCAAAGTGTGGCTGACAAGAACATAGATCCTCAGATGACCCTTTTGGCCTTTGTTGAAGGTGGGATGTGATACTTGAATTCCTCCAGTTGTCAGGGATCTCTCCTGATTTGCACCACATGTGAAGAGCAGCCCTACAAATCTGTTTCTGTCAGCATCCATTGATGCAGCCTGTTGAGTCCCATGGATTCACATGGATCAATCTTTTTAAAGAAATACTGACTCTATCTTCACCCCTCTCTGGTAGCTCTCTGAAGCCTTTTGAACAGCACGGAGGCCTGTGAGGCTGGTGGAGACCAAGGTGGAGGAGGCATTGAGTGTTCCAGTCTTACCTGGGCCTGCTGCTGCTGAATCACCAACCACACTCAGAAATGGGCCCTTCTTCAGGCCTTCACTACTAGCACAGTGCTAGAGGCTCTTCTTGGCACGCTCAGCTTGAACTTTGACTTTGCTGACACACTCCTGACATGCCTGACAATGTTTATGGATTCCTACTATGTATATTGCCTCTATGCCCATCTCAAAGAATCGTGGAATGGTTTGGGTTGGAAGGGACCTTAAATATCATCTCCTTCCACCCCCCTGCCATGGGCAGGGACACCTTCCACTAGACCAGGTTGTTCCAAGCCCTGTCCAGCCTGGCCTTGGACACTTCCAGGGATGGGGCAGCCACAGCTTCTCTGGGCAACCTGTGCCAGGACCTCATCACTCTCACGGAGAAGAATTTCTTGCCAATATCCAATCTAAACCTACTCTCTGTCAGTGTGAAGCCATTGTCCCTTGTCCTGTCTTTCAAGGCCCTTTTAAATAGCCTCTCACTATCTTTCTCGTTGGCTCTCTTCAGGTACTGAAAGGCCACAGTTAGGTGACTCCAGAGCCTTCTCTTCTCCAGGCTGAACAATCCCAGTTCTCTTAGTATACACCACCTTTTGCATGGCAGCTTAGCCCTGAGGCCCCTGCTTAGCCCAGGCCATCTGCTGACATCCCTGTGTTTTCCTGAGCACTGGGATGAGCTGTTCTGGAGTGTGCTGTCCTGAAAGCTTGCCAGCTTTCCTGAGCTGCCTTGGCCTTCAATGCTGCCTCCCTTGAGATCCCTTCCATCGACCAGTTCCCTGTAAAAGCTGAAGTCTGTCTTGCAATCCAGGGTCTGTTCTCTTCTTCCTCACTCCCTTTAGGATCCTGCATCTGCTGCTTCGCGGCCACTGCAGTCACAGGTACTGCCAGCTGCCACATCCCCAGTTAGTACTCCCTTCTAGGGAACAGCAGATCCAGCTGCATGCCACCCTGGCTTGGTAGGGACATTGGAATTCTTTACAAGACCAGGGGTCTGTGATCCTGGCTTCCTCAGGTACTGCTGCCTCCTTGGCAGCTTCAGGTCAGGAATCTCCTGACAGGGCATTGCTGTCCTTGTGCTTAAAGCCTTTAGTGGCTGTGCAGGCTCTATTCAGAAGTCAGAGGCGAGAGGGCAGTGGGGCCGCCGTTCAGGCTCAGAGCCCTGGCTCCTGCTCCCACATATTGGAGCAGCAGGACTGGCACAGCCTCAGTGGAGAGTTTCCTGGGCAGTTCCACAGGCAGCTTCACCCCATTTCCCTCTTATTTTTCAGGCAAACATCAGAAGTCTCATGAGTGAGCTGCAGTGAAACCAGCTGTGGATCCAAGATTTGGGGCGGATGCTAAATACAGAGCCTGGGGCTGCCCTGCATTAGCTTCTAGCAAAGTTCCTGGAAAAATGTCCATGCTTGGTTTAAAAATTTCCAGAAGTGGTGAACTCACCGCAGGCCTTAATGAGCCCTTTTGGTGGCTAATTGCCCTCACAGCTAAAAATGTGTCCCTGTCCCAGACTGCGTGTGCTCTGAGTCTGCAGCAGCACATGCCAGCTGAAATGAGGTGGTTGCCATACCTGGTGGCTGGTAGTCCCTGTGATGTCTCTCAGGAGTCCCCAGGAGGCATCACCAGCTGCAGCAGGGATCCTGCTGTCCCTGGGTCTTGTGTCAGGCCCTGCTGAACCTGGGCTGCCCACAGGCAGTCAGCCAGCCCCATCCCAGGGATGTCAGCGGTCTGCAGGCAGGGAGCTGGGACTGGGGTGCACCAGCCACAGCCCCCCTCCCTCTGCACACAGTGGCAGAGCACAGAGCAAAGTGTCCAGTGGCCCCAAATTCAGCCAACACTGTTGCCTGGTCCAGCAGGTGTTTGCTGTTCCTGTGGCTTTACTCTAGGCATCAGTTTAGCATCACCCATCCAAGGGAGACAAGAACCAGGTGGAGGGCTCCAGTTGTGGTTGCACCAGTGATGTGACCTCTCTTAGACCCTGTGTAGGCTCATATTAGGCAGAGTGTTGTGTTGGACCAGCAGTCCACAGATGGTCCCACCACAGGATGGCGTGGTGAAGCACTAGATACATGGGATACCTTGTCCTGGCTGCACAGCCAGGGCTGGTTCTGATACCAGACTGCTGGGTCCACCAGTTATCTTGCTGGAAGATGGCTCTGGATACCAGGAAGCTGCCAGGGAGATGGTGCTGCACTACACAATAGTGAGAGCTCATCTATTGTTCCCCTGTTCCTGAAGCCTGACCTAGGTTTTGTGGCAGGAAGCTGGATATTCCCCCTTTGGGTATTCCTAAGGGTGGCACCCACCAGAAGATGGTTACGGTGGGGAAGCGAGGCACTTCTGGAAGCATCAGAGCCCTGGCCTAAGGAGCCTGAAGCTGCCATCTCACTCTGGAGCAGAGCGTGTTGCTGTACAGTGGTTAAAGCAGCTGACATGCATTTTGGATAACCTTCAAAGTGAGAAGTAGTTCATTCTGAAGAAAAGAGAAAAGTCTTAGTTTACCCTATAGTACCTATTCCAGTCACTGTGGCAGCTGGTCAGTTTCTTATGCATTTCCATTTGCAATGGTGGAGCAGGCTGGCAGCTGACCCGAGGAATGGCAGAAGCACACCAGGGTGTGCATACCAGGCTGTATCCCAGGCAGGGCAGAGGCACAGTGGGGTGTGGGTACAGGCTGTACCCCAGGAATGACAGGCAGCATGGAGCCAGTGTACTGGTAATCTGCGTATGAGCTCCAGGGATGTCAGCGAGGTCAGATTTGTACTCTCTGCTGAGCAGCTCCCCAGGAAGATGGGCTGGGGCAGTAGGGATGGGGGCGTAGAGTTCTAGGTGGGTCCAGTTTCCTTAAGTGCCTCCTGACCCAGTTCTGTCACAGCACCTGTGTTTCCAAGTGCTCTGCAGCTGGAGTGGGGAGGGGGGGATCCTGTTCCATGGCGCTTCTTCTGGCAGCTGCTGCAGGGCTGGGGAGCAGATCCTCTGCACAGGAGCTTAGTGCTCACTGGAGATGTAGTCTCAGTTTCTCCCTGCAGGCAGCCTCTCAGACCACAGGCAGCAGGGCTGGTGGGGGTGTCGCAGGTGCTGCCTCCCCTTCCTGGTCAGGACAGGGTGATCCCACCCCTGCCCAGCTGACTGTTCCCTCCAGGCCCAGCCGTTCTGTGTCCCCTTACCCTTGTTGCTCCATCCCTGATGGCCGGGCTTGCAGCCCCCAGCCGGGCCCTCCACTTGGCGCGTGTGTGGCGTTCCTGCGCTCCTCGTGCGGAGCCGAGGCCCCATGGCTGCTGCGGGGAGGAGCTGTGGCTGACGAGGCCTGAACTCCACTTCACCCGGGCCTGGCCCAGCTGCCTTCCCCCAGCTCTGTCCCCCAGCTTTGTTCTCCATGGAGCTCCCAGCTGGTGGAGGAGCTGTGGGCAGGGATGTGGAGTCAGGAGTTGGTTCCTGCTGACCTGAGCTCTGTAGGAGCCCGAAGGAGGAACTGGGGAGGGCAAGCAGGGAGCAGCATTGATCACCCTGCTATGTCTGTCGTAGTGGGTGCATTTCTTGTGCTACAGGCAATGTGAGACTGGACTGTCAAAGGACAGTGCCACCCTCCATCCTCATGCCCAGTGTCTGGGGCTGCTAGACACAGAACTCTGAGAGCAGGACAGAGTCAGGGCCATGGTGACAGGGGGTTGACTTTCTTCCTGTCCTATCCTGAGTGTCTTTGCAGAAAAGAAGGAATAGAGGTGCAGGGGCTGCTGCTGCTGCAGTGCTGCATGTCCTGCAGAAGAAGCAGTGGCTGATCTGGGACAAGAGCCACAGATGCTGTCACACTGCGTCATGATGGCCAGCTCTAAGGATGGTGTGGTGGCTGTGGCCATGGAGCAGAAGGTGGCACTGGGGTATGGTGGTGCTGCTGGGCTGGGTCTGGCTGGTGGTCTGTTCTGTTCAGGTGGTGCCTTCCCTCACACAGGTGACAGCCACAGACGCAGACAGTGGTGCATTTGGCTCCCTTTCCTACTCCATTGGCTCTGGCATTGGCAGTGTTGTCCCCACACAGTTCAGCATTGACAAGCACTCAGGGCAGCTGTGCACGGTGCAGCCCCTGGACCGTGATGAGGGCACGTCTGCCTACGACTTCACCATCACTGCTGTGGATGGGGTGAGTGCTAGTGAGGCTGCGTAAGCAGCGTTGCTGACTCAGCATTATGCAGGAAATGCTGCTGTCCTTGCACTGTCTCTGATCTGGTACCTCCTCAGGGCGGCCTGAACTCCATGGTGTATGTGAAGGTGTTCCTGGAGGACACAAATGACAACCGGCCAGTGTTTTACCCGCTGGAGTATGCTGCCAGCATCAGCACACAAAGCATGCCAGGGACAGCCGTGCTGCGTGTAACTGCCCATGACAAGGATGAGGGGCTGAATGGGAGAGTGACATACCGCATCGCCCTGGGAAACTCGCCCCCGCTCTTCTCCCTCAACAAGGACACAGGTGAGAACTGGCAGGCAGCCACAGCAGGCAGCAGTTGAAGCACTGTGATGTGGGAGGTATCAAAACCAGCCTGAGTGTCACTGCTTGGCCACCTCAGCAGTGCAGTCTGTCTGCAGAGTATGTCTGTTCCTCTCCCTGCCACATCTTTCCTTGCTAAACTTCCTTAGCCTCTGGTAACCCCTTCCCAGACTCAGTCCTTGACTTTTTGTTTCTGCTCCCTGTTCTGTTCTTCATTTGTCCTGTCTTCCTTCTTCTCCCCATACTCCATCCCCAACTCACTGTGCCTTCCTCTTGCGTGCTGATGCTTCGCCCCATCAGGCTGTATCCTGCTTCCTTTCTTTTCCTGCCAGTCCCCTCTTCTCCAGCTCAGTTAACTCTCCTCTTCACTCTTGATCCCACTGTTGTCATTGGCTGCATCTGCTCGAAGCCAGAGCAGTTCTGCTGGGGAAGTGGGTGCATGGGTGTGTGGTGCCAGGGGCTCTCAGCAGGACAGAAAGGTGCATTGGGGGATCTGCACACTGGTTCTCAAGTTCCCAGCAGGTGATGCAGGAATGAGACAAGCCCTACCAGCCCTCCTAATGCAGGGCCACCTCCTTTGTAAGGCCTATAAATTATGGTCCTTCACTTCTACATCCCCTCCCAGATCCTCTCTGCCAGCCCAGGGCCCACTTGCTGTGTTATGACCCTCACCCTATGCCTTGGATTGGAAGCCCTCTCCCCTCCTTTCCCTCTCCCAAGACCTGCCTTCTGGCTCATGTCCCACAGCCTGTATCACTGCTTAACTCAGAGCTGGGTGTAAGATTAAGTGTGGAGGATTTGGGGAGGCTTTCCTGGGAGAGCTGCAGTCATTCACTCCAGCTCCTCCATGGTGGGCTCCCACTGTGATACACGTTGTTTTCTACCCCTTCTGCTCTGTCTTTTCCATCTTCTGGTTTGGCCTGTCTCCTGGTGCCAGGTGACAGGGGTGCAGCACAATGCCACATCGATTACTTTCTTCCTCAGGTGTCATTTCTCTGTCATGGTCTCTGAGTGGCAAAGCCAACACCCTGGTGCAGCTGGTGATCTCTGCTCAAGATGGGGGGGGCCTGCAGGCACAGCCGAACGCCCGGGTAAACATCAGCATCGTGGAGGGCACAGTGTCACCCCCTGTCTTTGAGCAAGCTCAGTACTTCTTCAGCGTGCCCGAGGACATGCCACAGGGCACCAGTGTGGGGGCTGTCCAGGCCCAGAACCCTCCAGGTATGGGCTTGTCCCCTTTGCATGTTGCCACTTTCCCTGTCCCCACACCATCCACGAGGTCCAGCATCCACCACACTTCCTCGTGGAGTAGCCCTGCTCTTGAGAGCTCCACACACTCATATCTGAATGTGCACCCAGCTCAGCACCTGTGCTTACACAAGTGTGTGTGCACATCTGGGCATCTGTGCACGTGGGCACAGTGCTGCTGCACACCTTGGACCACAGCTTCCTGTCCGTGGGGCTGAGGGAGTAAGCTGGATGGCAACTCATTCCTTCTGTCTCCGTCCTCTTGCCCACAGGTCACGCTGATGACATCTTCTATTCCATCTCCTCGGGGGACCCTCATGGCTATTTCTCCATCGACTCGGCCTCGGGGCAGCTCCGCACCAGCCTGCCTCTGGACCACGAGTCCCAGTCAGTTCTCATCCTGGATATCCAGGCCCGGAGCGGTTCACCCCCTGCCTACAGCAACACACGTGTGAAGATCTCCATATCAGATGTGAATGATAACGTGCCGGCATTCCCAACTCCCTCTGACTCCATCTTGCTGCCAGAGGCCACAGAACCTGGGACTACAGTCTACACTGTGCAGGCTGAGGACCGTGACAGTGGTGCCAACGGACAGGTGACCTTTGAGCTGGTGTCGGGGGGCGAGGGCACCTTCGTCGTGGAGCGTGCCTCAGGGGCCGTGCGGCTCCTTGGGGCCCTGCAGTACGAGGCCATCTCAGCCTACAGCCTGGCCATCATGGCCCGGGACAGTGGCATTCCCCAGCTCAGCTCCACCTTCACACTGCTGGTGCATGTGCAAGCCGAGGATGACAATGGACCCATCTTTGACACTCTCACCTACCGTGTGGAGGTGCAGGAGGGTGTTCCCGTCTCCACCCGCTTCTTGCAGGTGAGGGCCCTGGCACACGATGTGGAATCCACAGCCCTTACCTACCACCTGCGTGCAGATGGGGACGCTGCCAGCTTCGGCATCGTGCCTGAGAGCGGCTGGCTGTACGTCAAGAGTGCCCTGGACCGGGAGACGCGGGACCTGTACGTGCTGACGGTGCTGGCCTCGGTGGGAGGCACCGGGGCTGCGGCAGACACACGGAAAACTGGCACCAGCACCGTGCGGATCAGCATCACCGATGAGAACGACAACAGCCCTCGGCTGAGCGAGGAGCGGTACTTCTTCACCGTCTCTGAGAATCAGGCTCCTGGCAGCAGTGTGGGAAGGGTGATGGCAAGTGACCGGGACGCCGGGCAGAACAGCCGGCTCACCTACCGCCTGCTCCAGCACGACCCCAACTTTCTTATCCACGCACAGACAGGTGAGAGACTCCTAGCTTCCTAGGTGGGGCCATGTGGTGGGAAGGCCCAGGGCAGGGCAGCAGTGATGGCGGCCAGGCCAGTGCAGCAGCAGAATATTCACCTTACTGCCCCTGCAGTGCTGGGCTCCAGCAACACACCTGAATAACACAGCTGAGCACAGGCTCTGCTCTAATGCAGCTTGTGAGCTGAGCTGTGTCCCCATTTATCAGTGTTCTCACTGCTTGTGCCTGCCCCATTCCTGGAAGTATTCAAGGCCATGTTGGATAGGGCTTGGAGCAACCTGGGATAGCGGAAAGTGTCCCTGCCCATGGCAGCAGGGTGGAACAAGATGGGCTTGAAGGTCCCTTCCAACCCAAACCTTTCTGGGATTCTCTCTCACAGGAGAGGTCAGCACCAAGCACAGCTTGGATCGGGAGCAGCAGTCCAACTTCCAGCTCCTGGTGATTGTGCAGGATGGGGGAGCACCGCCTCGCAGTGCCACCGGAACCATCTATGTCACTGTGCTGGATGAGAATGACAATGCTCCTGCTTTCCTCCACGTGGGCAGTGGTCAGGAGCTAACTGTGCAGGTAGGGGTGCAGGCTGGAGCACCAATGAGGGAGGGGCCTGGGGCCTCTGGATGTTGGGGCAGGCGGTACTCTGGGGAAAAGGGAGTGGGTAGGGGGACCCAGGAGAGTTTCAGGGTAGGAGATGAGCAGGCACGAGTTGGATCCATGCAGCAGCCAGGACAGTTTGGTAAATTTGAGATGTGACAGGAGGGGCATGTCCTTGGGCAATGCAGAAATCCTGATGCACAGAACAGGCAGAGACTCTGGAGGGCTCTGGCGCAATCAGGACTGGCCAGCAGGCAGAAGCTCTTGGCTCGCACGTGCCTGTAGGGAGGGACAGCAAATGGAGCCCTGAACCTGACGCAGGTTCAGAGAAGAGCCAGGGTAAACAGTGGTGAGCAGAGAGGCGCAGGAGGCTATCATCTTCTAGGTCTGGGAATTTTGGGTACAGCCACTTGTCTTTCCAGGAGGTCAAGAAAACATTGTCCAGCTGGGCTTGGCATGCACAAGAGTTTCTGTGAATCTACTGTGTCTGCCAGCCAAGCTTTCCCTGCACGCTCTGGTGGCAGCAGTCACCAGGCACTGCATGTGCTGCAGACCCAGGTACATGGGTACTGCTCAGGAGAACTGGGTGAGGACCTGCTCCCCACCCACCTGCCTCTGCTCTGTGTGTCCCTGAGAGCATCATGAGTGGGAGAGCTCATGGGAGCCAGCTGAGAGGCACTGGCAGCAGCAGTACAGGATGGGCAGCCAGGGCCCTGGCCTCATCTGCTCGGCACAGAGCAGGACAGCCTGCAGCTGGATGGCCATGCCCACTCTGCACCTCCATTGCTGCACATCAGGCTGTGTGCTCAAAGCCCCTTGTTCTGAGTTGGTTCAGAAACACCACAATGATGACAGCCGCCCTCTGTCACACGTCCTGCCTGAGCCGCACATCCCAGACAGGTCAGAGCAGACAGGACTGTATTGGTAGCCACCTGGGTGACACAAGCTCTGAGGACACTCTGCAGCTCCAGCCAGGCCTTCCCTGTTCATTGCTGCTTCCCTTCCCATTCTAGGGTGCAGTCATTCCTTGCCCAGCCATCTTCTTGCATGCTGGCAAAGCTTCTGGCAGGGCGTGGCCTGGGTGAGCTCATCTCCCAGAGCCTAGAGCAGGCGAAGGGGGCACAGCTAGTCTTGCCCTCTCTCTGAGCAAGGCTCTGGGACCAGAGCAGGCCAGGGACCAGCCAGCCATAGCATGGCTGAGGGAGCACTGGATGGGCTCTGCGATATGGCATTACTTGCACCTGGCATCTGTCGTGGGCCCTTGCGGGGACACCTGTGACACACCACATGGCAGGATCTGCAGCTGATCCCAGTGTTTGGGGGCACAAAGTGCTGAAAGTGCCCTGCTAGAGCTTGGGAGGGCTCTGCTCTTACAAAGAGACCGTGAAAGCAGATGCATCCTTCAGGGAACAGGACAAGGCTGAGATGGGTTCAGAGTTCTGAGGGCAGGTAAATTCTGCAGCAGCTCTGAGAAAACACCTGTTTGGGCACTTTGGTTTGGGCACTCTGGTTTGCAAGTACTGGAAACAGAGATAGAGAAGGGCAAAGTGCTGTAACAGCCACTGTTAGCCATGTTTTGGATGTAGAAGAGACTTGGAGGACGAAGTGAAAACTAGACAATAACACAAAGCTCCATGATTTCTTGCAGACACGCTCAGTGCAGCGGTCATGTCAGTGTTCATCAGACAAAGCAGAGGAGGGTTCAGTGTCGGCACCTTCCAGCATCAGCTGCGGGGTGCTAAGATGAAGCATGTGGGTGATATGCTGGCAGTACATGGAGTGTTTGCAAAGGGTCTGCAGTAATGGATCCTCCCAGGGAATGGTTGCTAGGAGAGGGGAGAGAGAGCAAAGGGAAGGAAGAGGGTGCCTGCTTTCACAGAGGGAGTGCTGCTGATGCTGGTGTTTTGCTGTATCCCCTCAAAGATGTGATGGTTGATGTCACTGGTCTATTTACAACATGCAAGGTGAGGGCTCCCTGTGAAGAACTGTAGAAGGATCATGTTCCACTGTTGAGTCAGGGAAGATGATGGGACATGAAATCACTGCTGCTAAGCAAGTTGCTGGAAAGCAACATGGATGGCACTTAGTGGTGGGCTCTGAACTGGCTGCTTCAGTTTGGGGAGAAGCCTGAAGCTTTGTGAATGTGCCACACCAGGCTCAGTGCAGGCAAAAAAGCAAATCAAATGCTGAGTTTAATTAGAAAAGAAACAGAGAATGAAAGAAAATATCATCACCCACAGCTCAGATTCTGCCCACACTCTCTGCCTGGTTCCATTCCCTAAGTGAGCAGAAGTGCTAGAAACTGTTCAGAAAGGGATAGAAAAGGATGTTAATGGGATCTCTGGCAGATAATGGTTCCAAGCAGAAATAAAACATTCTCTGTCATGGACAAAGCTGCAGGAATATCACAAAGGTGTGCACAGAGTCATGGGGAAATGAGAAGTTGCTTTTTTCATAACACAAGGCCGGGCAGCTCCATAAGAACTGACCAGGCAGCAGGTTTAAAATAAACACAGGCAGCACTTCTTCATGCAGAATGTAATTAAATTGTGAAATCATTGCCCAGAGTTGCATGGGTTCAAAACTAGATGAATTCATGGAAAGAAAAAAATTCATCAAAGGCTGATGAACACAAATACAATCTGTGGCTCAGGAAATGTCTGAGCCACAGTGGGCTGGGAGCCGGGGAAGTTCACAGGAGGATTGTTCCATACGTACCATAGTTCTCACATTTCTGTATATCCACTGCCAGCCCCTGCCAGAGCTGTGCTTGTGGCCAGAATGGCTCTGTAAGCTTGGGACCAGGCTGGTGCTTGCAGCAACCTTCGGGGAGGATGGGCAGACCCAGATGTGCCCACATGGCTGCTGTCCTACCAGTTTGCATAGGCAAGCCCACTGCTACTGCTGCTTATTCCTGTTTGTGTGACTGGACTGGCGTTTGTACGTGGGGCTGTGTTTGTGTTGCTCGTGTAACTCCTCTGGCGTGTCTGCTTTTCCAAAGGGGTCTGATTCCTCATGGAAAGGGAGAGTGCCCCTGCCTGCTGAGCAGGAGCCACTCAAGCCTGGGTTGAGTGCAGTGGGGGCAGATGTTGCCCCAGCCTGTGCCAGGGAGAGATTGGAAGGGGCCTCTGAAGCGTGGCCCCACGTAGAGGTGTCCACACAGACCCTCCTTTCATCAAGGGCCAGGCTATATTTAGGTCTGTGCCTCCATCACTGCTGTGAAAGCCTGTTCCAGATTCCTTGATCTGGTACTAGAAAACATCTCTTCATTTCCAGCCTAAACTAATTTCTGACCATTTTATACTCATTTGTTCTTGTGCCAATATTGTGGTTTTGCTTAAAAAGCTGTCCTCTCTCCCTGGAATTTCCCTCCCTTTCCCAGTGTTTACAGAGCACAATCCCAGCACTGCCTAGCCTGGCTGAATGAGTCCAGCTCCTCTGGTCTCCCCTCCCAGGGCTTCAGCACAGTGCCAGCAGCTTGGGCAACAGCTCTGGCCCTCACCTCCACCTGGAAACCTGCATCCTCTTCTCCAGAGTCATGCTTAAGGGTCCACTTGTCCCTTTGGAGGGACAGCTAAGTGGCACAGATCACTCTGCACAGCTGGGTCTGGGAGGGTGGTCTCTGCCACAGGATGTGCTGGTGGGATGGGAATGTGAGGTCTGTCCCCTTGAGGTGGGAATTTGACATCTGCTGGGGTGGAAGGAACAGCAGAGCCTGTGCCAAGTGGGAATCCTGTTCCACCAAAGAGAATGTGCTGGAGGGGGCAAGTCTGCAGCAGGGAGGGGATGTTTGCTGAGGATGATTCCAAAACCTGGCAGGTGGGGAGGGACAGTGATGGGAGTACATCCAGTTCCACAGCTATCCAGAAAAGATGTGCAGTGCTGTAATGCGTGGTCTCTGTGGCAAAGGACACGAGGTTACCTGAGCAAGTGTGATTGATGTCTCAATGGTCTTGTGCTGCACTGGCATAAAATGGGGGTCTAAAGTACCTACAGACAGGCAGTGCTACCCAGGAACAAAGGAGAGAAGGGAAAAGCCCCAAGCTGAGGTACCTGACCCCCAGAAGATCTGCCAGCTGCACTTCCAGAGGTGGGAAACCTCCCTAGCTAACTGTGGGAACTGAGAAGATCCCTGGCTGTGGCCAGGGAGCCTGGCACTGGGCTGTCAGGGCTCAAACATTTGGCATTTGCAGCTGAAGGGGTCTATGGGGCAGGGAGAACCAGGACTGTTGTGGAGCCCTGCACTTACCTACCTGTAGAGGCTCTGGGTGTAACATGGGTGAAGCAGTGCCCTCCCATAGCCCGCCAGTGTGCCCCACTCTGCCAAGTGTGTTGTTAAATGGGACAGAAGGGGAGGAGGGCTGGTGAAGCAGAACCTCCCCTGGCCAATTACTGTGGGCTCCTCTGTGTTCCCAGCCTGTCCCCAGGCACAGCTTGTGGGTCCTGCAAGGGGTCTGTGTTGTGGGTAAGGTGTAGGGCTGGTACAAGATGGTGCAGACCTCATGCCATGCTTGGGAGGCTGTGGGGTGATCTGAGAGGTTCCCTGTCCCTGTGCCACTCAATTGCTCTCTGGGCCATGCTGCAGGTGCTGGAAGAGAAGCCATCGGGCCTCCTGGTCGCCTCCCTGCAGGCCAAGGACCCTGACGAGGGGGAGAATGGGACCATCATCTACTCACTGATAGGTACAAGCTCCAGACCTGGCAAATCCGTGCGGCTCTGCCTCGCAGCCGTCACCCGGGCAGATGGGTGCCCACTGCCCGGGGTCCCCACAGCACCCTCCCTCTCCTTCGCACCCTCCCCTCTCCCTCTACCACGCTCCTCCCAGCCCTCTTTCCCTCTCTCTGCAGGAGCCTGGGCAGAGCGTTTCACTCTGCACGTGGCTACCGGAGAGCTGCGGACAGCCACGGTTCTGCGCCGGCTGGAGCGTGCCGAGTACATCTTCACCGTGACAGCCAGCGACCGCGGCACGGCACCCCGCAGCACGTCAGCCGTCGTTCGTGTCCAGGTACCCACGCTCCTCCTGTCCCTGCGCGCGAGCTCCTCTTGTCCCTCTACCATCTACCCCTCACTTGCCTCTTGGAAGACACCATCCAGCTACTTGGCAGCCTTTCTCCCCACCTCCTCATCCTCTACCACCTTCATCCCTGGGCACCCTCTGCTCCTGCTCAGCTGTTGATCCAGCCCTAAATTCCACGGGGAGAACCTGGGACAGGAGGGGATGCCCCTGCACCTGTTCTCATTTCCAAAGAACTGCCAATTGCAGTTCTGCCTTTCCAGGCCTTAGACAGCCGACCCTGCCCTAGATACCCTGGTGCAGGAAAGACATCAGAGGTTCCCTGCACAGAGACTTCCACTTCCCAGCATCTACTGAAACCAGTGTTCTGACCTGCAGGGTGTTTATTCTGACCTGCAGGATGTCCCTCATGTCTGTGTCCCTTTGGTACTCCCTGCCTGGTGCTGCCCAGACAGCTATATCTTTTCTTTACTGTTAGTAATGAGCTTCCTTTTACAGCAAAGGCTCCAGTTCCCCCCATCAAGGCACTCCCACTGAACATCGTTTCACGTCTTCTCATCTGCGTCCTTGCAGTTGCCAAGGCCATTTGGCTGTCCTTGCCGTGCCATCTCCACCAGCCCTGCCCATTGCTCCCTTGAGCCAGCTGGTCTCTCAGTCCTTTCTGTCACACAGTCATCCCCACTCTGTGCCTTTCCCTCACTAGTGTGGGAGCTTCAGAGCTGAGTTCTGGCCCAGGTGGGTGTGATGTACCATGTTCCTTTGAGGAGTGGAGCCTGGTGTTAGCCTGCCACATCTGCCTTCAGCCACCAACAACATATTTTATACCATTTCCTTTTTACACTATGTTTGTAACTGTTCTTGTCATCAGAGCAGTTCTGCAGCCTCCAGAGTACTGAGGCCAGGCTGCTCATCCCCATCATGCTGGTTTGCATCCCTCATCCCTGTAATAGATATTTGCTTGACAGTCACTGGGCTTGATCCCCTCTGAGCTGACAGGTTTGTTGTTACTCCCATTTTCCTCAGCTCCTTGACAGGAATGTGCTTCTTCAGTGGGTTTTCCCTTCGGATCATATGTGGTGGCCTTTACGACATCTTCTCTCCCATCTGCGAGTGCACCTCACCCCCAGACTAACTCCAATATCTTTAATAAAACTAGTGATAATATTCATTTATCTTGGGGTCATACTGGGCCGTCTTTCTGTGCCTCTCATCAGGATGAGCATGATCTCTCTTCTCACTCACTCTTGCTTATGTTTGCAGAATTGTTTCTGCTGCCGTCTGTTGGCTTTGCAGTATACGACCCAGTCACAGAGACAAAGAGTGGCTGAGGGAAGGCACCTGTGAAGGTCACCTTCTCCAGCCCCCTGCTCAAATGGGGTTGTTTGGGTGACTTTCGGCTGTCTCCAAGGCTGGAGACTCCACCACCTGTGGGCAATTTGTGCCAGGGCTCAGGCACCCTCACAGTGAAAAGCTGATTCTGCAGACCAGAGGGACCCTCCTGTGTTCCAGCATCCCTGGCACAAGCCCCCTGTGCGTGCCCCTCACTGCTTCCTCTCCTCACAGGTGTTGCCATCCTCCCGTGTGCTGCCACGGCCTGATGCCACCGTGTTGACCCTGCATCCTCTCGAGGGGGTAAAGCCAGGGTCTGTGATTGGTTCAGTGGCCCCCCTGGATGCCCCTGCACGAGGACAACTGATCTACACGGTGGTAGGAGGTGGTGGGGATGGCACCTTCGTGGTTGATAGTATGACGGGGGAGATTTATGCTGCCTGTGAGCTGGACTACGAAGCTGGGGCACGGCACGTGCTCCAGGTGAGCGCTGAGGACACGCAGCACGGCTATCCCTCCAGCAGGTTGGTGCTGGTCCAGATCCACGTGCAGGACTGCAATGACCAGGCACCCACCTTCCCCGAAGACCCCATTACCATTGTGGTGCCTGAGAATGCCCAGGCTGGCTCCTCCATCTTCACCTTCCAGGCGCTGGATGGGGATGGAGTGGGCCCCAACAGTCAGGTGCGCTATGCTCTCCTGCACCTGGAGCCAGCTGGAGCCCCCTTCCAGCTCGACAGCCGCTCGGGCCAGCTGACCCTGCGCCAGGGCCTCGACCGGGAGGCGGCTGCCTCCTTCCTGCTGGTGGTGGAGGCCACGGACCAGGCCCGCAACGTCAGCCAGCGCCGCTCGGCCGCTGTCACGGCCCGTGTGTTTGTGACCGACGAGAACGACAATGTGCCCGTCTTCCTCTCCCCGGCCACCGTCAGTGTCCTGGAGGACCAGCCCACAGGCTTTGTGGCACTGCACGTGGTGGCCCAGGACAGTGATCTGGGAGAGAACGGACGTGTGAGCTACTCCTTGCGAGCAGGCAATGGTGATGGCCGCTTCCACCTCAACCCCAGCACTGGTGAGGGCTGGGAGGGTGCAGAGGTGGTGGTAGGGATACTGGGAGCACAGAGGCTGAGGAGGGGGCAGGGGTACGCCAGGATGTTGCACAGTGTGTGGGAGGAGGATGTGGGCTGGGGAGCCTGGAGGAGGGAGGCTGGGCATGCAGGGAGTTCCAAGCACAGCATCTGGTGGGCACAGTGCTGCTGTCTCCTGAGACCCATCTGTCCTGGCACAGCCGAGTGCCTGCAGCCACATAGTAGTCCCAAGGCATAAGCCCCAGTGCCACTGATCCACAGGTGCGCTCCTGTGTCCACAGGTGCGCTCTCTATTGTGCGGGCCCTGAACCGGGAGGAGGTGGCACAGCACAACCTGACGGTGGTGGCCACAGACCACGGCTTCCCACGCCTCTCCGCCACACAGCTGCTGTCCGTGCTGGTGCTGGACGTCAATGATGAGGCTCCTGCCTTTGAGAAACCCGAGTATGAAGCCCAGATCATGGAGAACCTGCCAGCCGGCAGCCCAGTGCTGCAGGTGCTGGCCACGGACCAGGATCTGGGTGAGGATGCTGGCGAGGGTGAGCTGCCCAGTTCAGTCAGGGCCTGTTTGGAGATGCAGCCCCAGGTCTGGTCCCTGCTCCCTTCTGCCAGTCTGGAGAGCCTGGCTGACCAGAGGGAAGGATCAGCACCTGGCCTGGAGGTGGGAGATGGGTTGAATCCTGGGAGAGGGTGGGAATAGAGCTAGGACTGTGGTTCCCTCTGGTCCCCTGGCCCGTGGCCTTTGTTCTGTGGGTTCTCCTTGGCCCATCTGGCTTCCCACCAGCTGGGTTAGGCTGGGACCCCCAGACACACCTCTGCCACCAGGGAGCGAGCCCACCCTTTCACCCAGCCTGTGAGCCCCAGGTGAGACCCAGGAGCAGGGAGATGCAGGACTGGGAGCCAAACGAGGCACTGGGGCTGCTGCTAGGCTGCCTTCAGACCGCCTTTGTCCCTACAGGTGCCAACGGGCAGGTATCCTATGGGGGTCTCTCTGGAGGGCCGTTCTCCATCCACCCACAGACAGGGCTCATTGTCACCACGCGTCCCCTGGACCGGGAGGAGCAGGAGCAGCATGTGCTGACAGGTAGGCAAGGGGAGGCAGCAGGCAGGGGGTCAGTGGGGGTAGACAGGGACTTCCTGCTGCTGGGGTGGGGAGTGTTGCAGAGGGAGCCGGCCACCAGGAAGGAGGAAGGGCTGTGGGGCACAGCAGGGCTGTGGGGTGGTTTGGGGCAGCAGGAGATGCTCTCGTGCCTGGCTGCCCCTGTGGGTGCCTGGGTGTTGGCATACGAGCGCTGTGGCCGTAGCTCCCAGTCAAGGCAGCCTCTGGTGCTCTCCCTGTGTCCTGCAGTCTACGCGCGGGACGCCGGCCTTCCGCCCAGCCTCACCAAGGCCACGGTGTGGATCACAGTGGGGGATGAGAATGACCATGCACCCCACCTGGAGAGTGAGTCCTGCTCCGTGGAGGTTCCTGAGAACCAGAGTCGTGTGGCACTCTACACCCTGCGGGCCACTGATCCTGATGGTGGGGAGAATGGGCGCCTGGAATACCGGGTGGCAGGTGAGATGCAGTGGGAGCATGGGACTGGGCAAGGACTTCTCCCTGGGCTTCCCTGGATCTGGGGACATCAATTGCACCAGTCCCTTTCCACGTCAGTTCTCTCCTGCTCCAAACTGCATGGCATTGCTGCCATCTCTCAGCTCTCTGCCCCCAGTAAGAGCACTCTAAGGTCTGGATAGGCTGCTCATTGCCCAGGCTTGTGTCTAGTTCCCCAGGCTTAGACCAGTTCCACACCTCTCCTGGCTGTCCTGACCTGTTAATTCACAGGTTGCCAAGTCAGATTTTTGCTGTATCGTGTCGCAGGCTGTTTGGCGACTCCCCATGGCAGCAGCACTAGCCTCTGAGTGGTTAGAGTCAGTTCTTCATATGGAGCTAGCCCAAGGAGTTTTCTCCCACTGGGGCTCACTCTAGCCACCCTGACAGATCCCATGGTGGTGGGCTTCGTGCTCTACAGGGCCTTTCTTATTCCAGTTACAGGCATGCTGCATTGTTACTCCCTCTCTTCTCTTTTAGGTGGAGACCCTGGGCAGGATTTCAGCCTAGACCCCGTCTCCGGTGTCCTCTCCACTGCACATGCCCTCGACCGAGAGCAAATTGCTTCCTACAGCCTCACTGTAGTGGTGCAGGACCACGGCTCCCCACCACGCAGTGCCACCATGTCGGTGACTGTGCAGGTGTTGGACCTCAATGACAATGCACCCAGTTTTGCTCAGGCCAGCTACACGGTGGAGGTGCCAGAGGACTTGCCAGTCGGTGCCCTGGTGCTGCAGCTGGTGGCTGAAGACCCAGATGAGGGCACCAATGGGCAGGTCTCCTACTACCTGGGCAATGAGTCGCTGGGCATGTTCCAGGTGGAGCCACAGAGTGGGCGCATCCGGAGTGCCCAGGCACTGGACCGGGAGCGCCAGCCCACCTACAGCTTCCTGGCCAAGGCAGTGGACTCGGCACCGTGGGAGCCCAAGAGCACAGCTGTGCGTGTCACTGTCGTGGTGCGAGACGTCAATGACCACGTTCCAGCCTTCCTGCACAGCCCGCTCACCGTCAACCTGTCCCGCCACACGCCGCTCAAGCAGGTGGTGGCCACCATGAGGGCCGAGGACAGGGACGCGGGTGCCAACGCCTCCATCCTGTACCGCTTTGCCATCCCCAGCTCCGCCTTCGCAATCAACTCCTACACGGGGGACATCCAGCTGCTGCAGCCCCTTGGCTCGCTCAGCCAGCGCCAGCGGACGCTCTTTGTGCTGGCCATGGACCTGGGGCAGCCGGCGCTCTCCTCCACAGGGGTGGTGGTGATCCATGTGCAGGAGGAGCCCTACTGGGGGCTGCGCTTTCCTCGCAGCACCAGTGATGTGGCCCTGGCCGAAAATGCCGCTCCAGGTACCCACTGTGACCTGAAAGTGCTGTGATGGAATGGGATAGGGCACAAGGGGAGGTGGGAGCAGCGCTGTGGGGAACTCAGACCAGAGAGCACTGTGGGGTCTGGGGAGGTCCTGTTATGCTTTGGGCAGACCCAAGGAACAGCAGGGTCTGAGTGGTGTCCAGGCTGGTCAGGGTGGTGTCCCTGTAGGCTGGCCTCAGTGTGTTCAGGTCACTGTAGGCAGCCACAGGTGTCCAAGTGTTCCCAGAAGGTCTCCAGGATCACAGTGAGACCACTGAGGAGCCATGGATAGGCACCATGACACCAGGCTCCCAACCCAACATTAACCTTAGATCTTCAGTCCCCTGTCAGCAGTGTCCTCAGGCAGAGCGGTGGTCCTGTGGTACAGCATATGCTGCCCTGGGTCACCCTGACCCTTTGCCACGTGCTTCAAGGTTCCACTGTCCCTTCATACCCTTTTGCTCTCCCAGGCACTGAGGTGGCGAGTGTCCAGGCCATGCACACAGGGGGCTCCTCGGGGCACATCACCTACAGCATCATCAGTGGCAACGAGAGGAACACCTTCCTGATCCAGCCCAGCTCAGGTACAGCTCCAGGAACACCTGGGGGGCTCTGCTCAGGTGCTTGGGGCCCCCAGGGCACAGAAGCACTATCCACACTCTGTACCAGTTAGTTGAGAGGTGTTAGTACTGGAATGTGTACACTGCCCTGTCACTGACCAGAGGCTATTAGCACTGCTCCCAGTGCAATTGTGGTCCCCCATAATTAGACCTTTTCCCAAAACCTCAGCGAGCACGGTTAGATGGGATTTTGGGAAGACATTCTTCCCTGTGAGGGTGGTGAGGCTCTAGCACAGGTTGCCCAGAGAAGCTGTGGCTGCAGGTGGAAGTGTCCAAGGCCAGGTTGGACAGGGCTTGGAGCAACCTGGGATAGTGGAAGGTGTCCCTGAGTGCCCATAGGAATGTCGTCAATTAGTTTAGTACGTCCTGCTGGCTGCCCTCCTCCTTCTCAGGTGGGACAGCAGCATCTTGCTGCTCTAGCAGCCTAGCTGCCCATGGCTTAGGTTGGTGGCAGTGGGTGTCTATTCTCAGAGCACTTTGTAAGGCTCTGACTGGACTCAAAGCTGCAGTGAGGTGTCTCTGGCTTGGAGCTGGATGAGCTTTATGTCATGGTAGGAACAGCTCTTTCTGCTCCACACCTTCGGGGGAGTCTCCAGATGGGAGGACTGTCACATGCTGTGATGTCAGCAGGAACTGTCTGTCCTCAGCAAGGTGTGGGTGTTACCACTCAGGGCAGCTCTTGAGAATGATGAGAAGCTGACAGTGTGGGGAGGGCTTGGAAGAGCTCAGTGTGTCTGTCCTGTCCACCTGAGGATGGATGGATGGATGGATGGATGGATGGATGGATGGATGGTTAGATGGATGGATGAATGGATATGGATGAGTGGAGGGATGGATGGATGAGTAGAGGGATTGATATATGGATGGAGGGATGGATGGATATGGATGGAGGACAGTGCTGGTACATCACTCCCCCCTTGCCGACGTTCCCCCTCCCAGGTGCCATCTCAGTGCAGGACTCCAGTAGCCTGGACTTCGAGGCCAGCCCCCGGCTGCGCCTGGTGATCCAGGCAGAGACTGTGGCTTCCTTTGGCTTTATGGCCATAAACCTCAACCTCCAGGATGTGAACGACAACCTGCCCCGCTTCCAGCTGCAGAATTACGTGGCATTCATCTGGGAGTCACAGAGCTATGACTCACCTGTCATCCAGGTACGGCGGGGCACAAACAGGGACACCTGAGCCCTGATCTGGCTGGAGTTATGGAATAGGGGCTGCGTGGGCCTGGAGTTGGCAGCAGCACACAAGTCCTGCCTCAGGGGCTCCACAGCTGAATCTCATGTGGCTTTGCAGGTGCTGGCAGATGACCTGGACCAGGGAGCGAATGGGCAGGTGACTTATGCCATCAACCAGTCCCTGCCAATGCCGGGCTTGTACCACATTGACCCTCAGACTGGCACCATTACCACTGCTGCCATCCTGGATAGAGAGATCTGGTCCCAGACCCGGTGAGTGCAGCCAGGCTAGGGGATGCCAGGACAGGGACAGAGTTGTGGAGCACAGCACGGGGGCACAGGGAGCACCCCAAAACTGCCCCAGCCTGGCTGTGAAATGGCTTTATCAAGCAGCACAGCTGAGGGTCAGTGGGAGTGAAGGACACTGGAGGCAGATGGCCAAGATGAGCCCATGCACAGCTCAGTCGGATCTCTACAGAGCTGAGGAGATTGTGAGAGGGCCCTAGGTTCATCCACTCCCCTTCCTGCCTCCTTAATCCACACTGCATCTGCTCCATTTCTTCCACCTCCAAGCATAGGACCCTTGTGTCCTGCCACATGGCTCCAGACCCCTGCACTAGCCTGAGCTCCCCCAGATGTCCTTTGCATCCAGACAGGCCCTCTGGACCCCTCACCATGTGTGCACGCTCTGGACGTGTCCATCCACTCTAGCCACACGTATGCGAAATGCTGGCAAACATCCCACCACGAATCTGAGCCTTCTCCTGCCCTTTCCCACACACCTTGCTCAGATGAGGTCCCCCAGTTCATGTTCTCCCCTCCACATGTGCCCTGTGGGTTCCTCTGCCCTCTTCCCCGGTGGGGGGAGTCTGGGGTATTCCTTCCATCCACACACCCCTCGCCATTCCAGAGAGGCTCCCAAGTGTTCCCCAGCAGCCAGAGAGCCCCAGACACCTGCCTGCACCCCACAAAGGTGCTCTGCCTGCATCCACACACCTTCCAGACTTCAACACATGCCTTAGGTGTGCAAAAACCTGCTGCCCTGCCCCACCATGCTCTCCATGTATCGTACCCACTGCTCCACATGTGCTCTCCAAATCACGGAATCACTGAGGTTGGAAAAGACATCTGAGATTATTGAGTCCAACCTGTGATTGCTCACCATCTTGTCAACTAGACTAGAGCACTGAGTGCCACATCCAGTCTTTTCTTAAACATCTCCAGAGAGTGCCCACACGGATCCATCACCCCAGACTCTGAGCTGCTGCGCAGTTTCCCCACCACATGCACATGCTTCAGCCCCGTGCACACCTGCAGTTCATGTCCCAGGTGTGATCCAGGTGTGCAGTGCATGTCCCAGGAACTGCACACGGGTGAGGTGCTCCCTCACATGTGTGGACACACATCTGACCCTCATGCCTGCCCGCAGCTTGGTGGTGACAGCGATGGACCGAGGAACACCACCGCTCATGGGCTCGGCCACACTGACCGTGGTGGTGATGGACATCAATGACAATAGCCCTACCATCCCGGTCCCCTGGGAGATCCGTGTCCCTGAGAGTGAGTGCTATAGCACTGAGGGCCAGAGCTGGGGTACGATGGGCACCATGGGGTGGGGAGGAGCCCCCAGGGAGGCCAGGACAGTTCCTGTCAGGAGCTGGGTCACGCTGTCCCGCTGCAGTCCCCCGAGCTCTCCAGCATGACCCCTGTGCTGGTGCTGTGTTCTGAGGGAGCAGCCTGAATTACCAACTCAGCCCTGGCCCCTGCCCCGTGTCTGGGACTCTGGCTGCAGACACCTGCCCTGCCTGCTCACAGTCCTCAGCCAGTATGCCCTGTGCCCATGCCAACCTCCACCCGCCCTGCCAAGCCCCCAAGACCTTCGTCTTCCCCCCGGCATCTCCCTCTCCCATGGCATCTTCCCCTCTTCCTGGTGCTCAGGCTCTGGATTGAGCTGGTTTCCCACCAGGTGAGCCAGGTATGCTGGGCAGGGATGGGTCTGCTCACGCACATGTCTGCTCCCCACAGACACACTGCTGGGCACACAGATAGCCCAGCTGACTGGGAACGACGTGGACTCGGGCCCTGCGCTCTCCTACACGCTGCTACTGGAGGGGGACGCGGCAGACACCTTTGGGGTGCTGCGCTATGGTGGCCACATTGCCCTGACTGGGCCACTGGACCATGAACAGTGCAGCCGCTACACCCTCACGCTGCGCGCCTCTGACACACGCCATGAGACTGAGGCCAACCTCACCGTCCTGGTGGAGGATGTGAATGACAATGTGCCCACCTTCACCCAGGTCTTCTATCAGGTACAAGCACCAGGTGTGCCAGCCAGCAGGGGCCATTCCGCACAAGCCCTCTGCAGCTCCTGCCTGGCCCACCTGCCCTTAGAGAGGATGAGTCTGCACCCCTTCTGGTCCCACTTTCTGGCCCACATCTACATCCTGGCATCCCTCATGCTGTCGCTGTGGCATAGAAGGAGTTGAAACCAGGCAGGTGACCCTGGGACCAGCCCCTGCAAGGGGCACAGCTGGATGCAGAGGATCCAGCAGAAATGGATGAGCACAGTGGGGAGGCCAGAGGGGGTGGGTAATGGGCCACAGCCCAGACAAATGTTTGTGGCGAGACCTGCGTAGGTCCCTGTTGAAGGCTGGCTTGGGCAGTGTGTGCTGCAGCACTGAAGCCCAGGCAAGGGGCTGGGGAGCCCCAGGGAATCTTGAAGGGTATAGGAGCACGGACCCCTTGCCTGTGGTTTCCCTGGCCAGTGAGAAGCTGGATGACCTTGGCTTTGGTTGCCTGGCCAGCCTAGACCCCTGAACCAGCAATGCTGGGAGCTCTGGGCGGGGGGAAACCAGATGCTGACTGGGGTTTCCTCCTCTTCCAGGTGCTGCTGCCAGAGCACACACCTGCTGGCAGTGTCATCCTCACTGTGAGTGCAACCGACCCTGACTCAGGGAGCAATGGGGACATCACCTTCCACCTGGCTGTGCCCAGCCCTGATGTTGCCATCGACCCCAGCAATGGTGCGTGGGCTTGGTGCTCTGTGTGTCTCTCTCATGGGTCAATCTAAGGGTGCCTGTGGAGGGGAGCGCCCCCGTGCTGGCCCTGTTCAAACCCTCACAAGGTCACTTTCTGGTGTGGCTGGTGATGCAGACACAGCAGGGTGACCACCAAATGCTCCTCCAGCTGATATCCTTCCCAGCTCCCACTGGTTCCCATGCTGACCCTGGCTTTGTGCTCCACAGGGACCCTCTTCACCACCCGGCAGGTGGAGTTCAATGCCAGCCAGCCCACCCGGGACCTGGTGGTGGAGGCCCGCGACCACGGCTCTCCCAGCCTCTCATCCTGGGCCACAGTGCAACTCCAGATTCTGGATGTTAATGACCACAGCCCCCGCTTCCAGGAGCCATGCTACAACACCAGTGTTCCCGAGGACATGCGCCCAGGCACCACTGTGCTCATGCTGGAAGCAGGTGACGCTGACCTCTCCCGAGAGAACGCTGGCTTTGACTACACCATCGTCAGTGGGAACAGCGGCAATGCCTTCCAGGTGGAGAGCCGGGTGGCCCGGGCTGGGGGACAGCTCCGCACGCAGGGAGCCCTGGTGCTTGTGGAGTCCCTGGACTTCGAGGCCGTCCCAGTGTACAACTTGACCGTGGCAGCCTCAGACCGGGGCCTGCCGCAGCGCAGTGCCACCGTGCCCGTACTCATCACCGTGCAGGACGTCAACGACAACCCGCCTGTGTTCACCCGGGCCGAGTACCGCGCAGCGGTGAGCGAGGCCGCGCTGCCTGGCACTGAGCTGCTGCGCGTGGCGGCCCACGATGCCGACTCAGGGCCGCGTGGCCGCGTTCACTACACCATCAGCTCGGGGGATCAGCACAGGCTGTTCCAGCTTCATGAGAGCACAGGGGCCCTGAGCCTGGCACGGCCACTGGATCGGGAGGCCCAGGCGCTGCACACACTGGTGGTGCGGGCCACGGACACTCCAGGTGGGCACTTTGCACTGGTCCCCGTGGCCATTGAGGTGAAGGACATCAACGACAATAAGCCGTACTTCCCAGTGGAGGTGTTGAGCGCCAGCATCCGGGAGAACTTGCCTCCCGGCACACTGGTGACCACACTACGTGCTGTCGATGCCGACACCGGTGCCTTCGGGGAGCTGCAATATGTGGTGCTGGAGCAGGCAGTGGGGGACCCCACCACGGGGGACAGCCGGGACGCCTTCGCTGTCAACGGGAGCTCTGGGGAGCTGCGCTCCCGCCTCACCTTTGACTATGAGCGAGCCAAGGCCTTCCAGCTCCTGGTTCGGGCCACTGACGCTGGCAATGCCTCAGCCACTGTGACTGTGCGGGTGCTGGTGACAGGGGAAGATGAGTATGATCCCATCTTCCTGAGCCCCTCCTTCAACTTCGAGGTGCCTGAGGGTGCGCGCAAAGGGCAGAACATTGGGCGGGTGCTGGCCACGGATGAGGATGAGGGGGTTGACGGTGTTGTGCTGTACACCCTGGCAAAGCCCTCACCATACTTTGCCATCAACCAGACCACGGGCTCCATCTACCTGCGTGTGGACAGCCAGCCCCAAGCCGGGGCTGGGCGCGCCAAGAGGGAGCCACGGGAGATGAGCCTGGAGGTGCAGGCACGCAGCCCGCTGCCTGCTTCCCGTGTGGCCTCTGCGCAGGTCACCATTGACATCACGCACACCTCCTTTGGCCTGGCACCTGACCTCAACCTCCTGCTGGTGGCTGTGGCCGCCTCGCTGGGCGTCGTGGTGGTGCTGGCCGCCGTGGCCATCGTGCTGGCGCTGGTGCGCTCCCGGCAGCGCCAGGGCCACAAGAAGGCAGAGGGAGAGGGGGCACTGGCCCACACACAGAGCGGGTCCTTGCAGAAGCTGGGCCGTGAGGAGCCAGCACTGCCTGGGGCTGAGCACATCTACCACCAGGCACTGCCAGGGTATGGGACTGAGCCAGCAGGGCCCTACACACGAGGCGGCTCACTGGACCCCTCACATTCCAGCGGCCGTGGCTCTGCTGAAGCTGCTGAGGACGATGAGATACGGATGATCAATGAGTACCCACGTGTGGCCAGCATCACAGCCTCCATGCAGGAGCACATCGCTGCCCGTGGCCCTGACTCTGGCATCCAGCAGGATGCTGACCAGCTCTCCGACATCTCCTGTGAGCCAACTGCGTTGGAGAGCGCCCAGTGGTTCAAGAGCAAGAAGGGCTCTGGGATGCTGCTGCCAGGGCCACCCCTGCAGCTGTACCGTGAGGATGGGGGGGGTAGCGCCTTCCTGGGTGTCCGCTGCGGCCTCAGTGTCTCCTCACAGCCCCAGGACTACGCCTTCCCAGAGGACGGCAAGCCCTCCGTGGAGGGCTCACTCACCGCCATTGTGGCCAGCGATGAGGAGCTCCGTGGCAGCTACAACTGGGATTACCTGCTGAACTGGTGTCCCCAGTTCCAGCCACTGGCCAGTGTCTTCACGGAGATTGCCCGCCTCAAGGATGAAAGCTCCCTGCGCAAGCCCTTCCCAGCCAAGCCCAAGGCAGAGCCCAAGCCCCGCATCGACCCCCCACCCCTCATTACCTCAGTGGCCCACCCAGGTGCCAAGTCTGTGCCCCCCAAGCCACCACCAGGCAGGACCTTCCCGCACCCATCCTCCCTGCGCCGCTCGCCCATCAGCCACGAGGGTTCCATTTCGTCCTCTGCCATGTCGCCCAGCTTCTCCCCATCGCTGTCCCCACTGGCCGCCCGCTCCCCTGTGGTCTCGCCCTTTGGCATCTCACAGGGGCCATCCACCTCCACCATCAGTGCTGAGCACTCGTTGGAGCCCCCTGAGGAGGCCGAGCTCAGGATTTAGAGCTGGGCC
Organism: Leptocoma aspasia; assembly: GCA_013399835.1. NCBI lineage: Eukaryota > Metazoa > Chordata > Aves > Passeriformes > Nectariniidae > Leptocoma > Leptocoma aspasia. The sequence continues at coordinate 12,795 of VXAX01006757.1, read as the reverse complement.
CTGGACTCCTCTGCCCCAGCCCATGGCCATGGGGCTGGAGCGGGGCCCAGCCCAGGGCTGCTAAAATGGGTGCTCATCCCGCTCCCAGTGCTGTGCCTGGCCTGGGCCCCCAGGGACTGTGGGCACCCTTGGGGGCTGTGGCCCCTGTCCCTCCCCACAGCTTGGCAGACGCTATGCTGGCTGGTGCCCTATGGACTGCTGACCCCAGTGCTGGCACCCCGGGGTGATGGTCCATGTGCTGCTTGCGGTGGCTCAGATTGGCTGTGGGCAGGATGGCGCTTCACGGTACTTGGTGCTCTGGGAGTGGCTGGGAGCTGAGGGGTGCTGGGCCAGGGGCTGGAGGCCCAGACCCTGCCCTACCCAGCTCCAGGGGCCATGCAGCAGCCTGGGTGCAGGAGGACCCTGAGCCTTCTCTTGGGACTCTAGGAGCTCCAAGAGGGCAGGGAGACAATGCCCCGTGGCTGGGGGGGATGTCTCAGGGCAGGGTGCAATGCCCCAGGGCACGGATGCTGCCTGTGGGAATGAGCCTGCCCCCTGGCCTGGAGGGGACACTCACCGGGCTGGCTGCAGCCTGTCCGTGGCTGGGTAGAGACAGGAGAGCCTTTGAGGTCTCTCCAGCCTTTTCACTTCTCACTGCAGGTGACACATCCGGGGAATCTCCTGCCCAGAACTTCAGGATGAATCCTGTGGTCCTGGGAGGGAGGTGCCCACCACGCTCAGCATGGGAATCCTCTTCCTGGGACCAGGTACCTCTCTGGGCAGGGGCCCCAGGCAGGGACAGTGCCCAGGCATGGGCAGCACAATGGGGCTGGCAAAGCTGTGTGAGAGCCGACAGGGACAGCCCAGCCTCAGCAGCAGTGGTGATGGCTGCTGTGACCCTCAGGCCCAGCAGGCAGCCTGCAGCTGCAGGGGCACAGGTGGGAGGTGCTACCCCAAAAAGCCACATTGCCCAGCATGTTCTCCTACAGCCACAGTGGGGACACTGTGCATCTGGCCTTCCCTGGGGTCCTGTTGCTCCCCAGGACCATCTGGGTCACCTCCAGAACATGGTCAAGGTGCCAGAACCCCCTGTTCCTGGCCCCAGCCCCCTGTGCGGGGCTGCTCTGCACCCCCGTTATGCATGTTGTGGGCCTGGACGGAGCCCCTGCAGTGGGGCCGGTCCCCATCTCCTCCCAGCACTGTGCACAGCAGTCACACAGGCAGCGTCACACTCGCACCACGCTCAGCCCCCACCGGAACTCTTCCTGAGCCCTGGCTGCTCACAGGGAGCAGCCCTGCATGGTGGCCCTGGGCGTGTGGCCTTGGGCTCTGCTGCTGCAGCCCTGGTGCTCCCAGGGGCTGTGATCCCCACATGGCCATGGGTGCAGAGCGAGGGCTGGAACAGGATGGGGTGCCCCACAGCAGCCCTGAATGCCCAGTCTGCTGATGAGTGTGTTTGGAGGTCAGGGAGGACACCCCATGCCTGAGCAGAGCCGGGAGGACGCTCCTTCCCATCTTTCCCCAGACGCAGCATGTCTGCAGTGTGGCTGCAGCCCCAGCCCCAGAGGTGTGGTCACAGCAGACAAATGCATCACTCCTGCTCGTCCCCCCATTTCCCATGAAGAACCATCTGTGGCTGCAGCTCCAGCTGTCATAGTCAGCCCCTTATCCTCCTGGTGCTGTGGGGTCCTGGCACATTCCGGTGGGTCCCAGGTGCTGTCCTGGGCACAGGGCAGTGACAGGGAACAGGGATCTGCAACAGTGACAGGGGCACCAAGGGGGCCCCACCAAGGGCCATGCCCACTTTGCCAGGGACCCACAGGGGCCTGAGGTGCCCTGGGAGGGGGAGACAATTCTGCCTTGGCACAGGGACAGCCCACAGAGGCTCTTGGGGTGGGCACCCCATCCCCTCTCTGTCCTGCTCACAAGCACTGTGGGGACACATTGTTCTCTCCAGGCCCTGTGGGGGCACTCTGGGAGTGTCCTGGGTACCCCATGCCCCCTGGCCCTGTGCTGCCCGGGCTGTCCACACAGCCCAGCTCCACTGCACATCTGGGATGGAGACACGGATGGGTCACCCTGCATGCCACAGGAAGGGTCAGACACACGCACCCTGCTTTGGGCTGGGGTCACTGAGCCCCCAGTTATTTATTTTTACACATTGTACTACAATTCCTGTTTTTACTCGTTTGTACCTTTTGTATTGTGTCTCGTGAAGCTGCATGTACCGGCGCTGCCCACGGCCGCGCAGGGGCCACTCGGTGCAGCCTGAACCCAAGTGCCAACGTCTCAAAAAATGCCTTAATAAACCACACATTTGTACAGACACAGCCCCATCCCTGCTGCCGTGGGCTCATGCCAGGCTGGCACCGTGTTCCCATGGGACTGTCGGGGAGGGGGGGATGCTGCACCTGCAGCACAGAGGGCTCACGTGGGCCTGGCCAGGCTCTGGCACCCACATCCATGGCTGCATCCTGCCAGGTCCTTTCCCTGAGAGGCCAGTGAAGCTGTAGCAGGACCATGGCCCTGGGGCTGTCCAGCAGCGAGGCTGAGTATGTTTCCATGCAGGCATACGTGCAAACACAGCCGTGGAAGACATATCTCCACCCATGCACACAGCTGGTCCCACGTGCCACAGGCAACCCCATCCCATCCCATCAGGCTGCCCTCGCTCTGGGCAGGGCTGTGCAGGGCCCCAGAGCTGCAGCAGCCACACCTGGACACATCGTCTGCCCAGCAGGTACCTCACATTCCCAGGATCCCCACTGAGCACACCTGGACATGCAAGTTCCCTGAGCCAGGCCTCATCACAGCCGCCAGCACACACAGGCATGCACTGGGGATCCCAGTGCTCCAGCGATCCCACCAGTCTGCCCAGTAGCTTTGGCTCTGCTTATCCATGTTTGGTGGCACAGACATATACAGAAGGCTCTTGGCTGATCTCCAAATGCTGTGACCTGATGCCACACGTGTCCCTTCACCAAACAGTGTCCCCTCCCAACCCCAGGAGACAGCTACAGAGTTTGAGAACCAGGAGTGGCTGTGCAGCTGGCAGGTGTTGGATGTGGCCAGGGCCACGCAGTGACCATCAACCACCTACATATGATCAGCCACTTCCATCCTGCCTTCCCTGCTTTACCTTTTTTTGTTGCTTCCCAAACCAACCTGTTTACTCCCTGTCCTCAGCTCTCAGATTCCAATACCCCATAGCAAGTCCTGCACAGCCCCCCGAGGCATGCCCAACCCTGCTGGCAGTGCTCTGGGACCAGGGGAGCAGCTCCCGTCCCCTGCTCTGGCAGGGCTCCTCGCACTGCGGGGACAAGCATAAGCCAGCACAGCCGGGGCAGAGAGGGGGAAAGGGCCACCTCCTTCCCTGATGGTGTTCCTGGAGTTCCCTCTGCTCCTTCATCCCCCAACCCGACCCCTTCCAGTTCCCTGCTGGTGCACAGTGGGCATGCTGGCTGCCCTCAGTGTTCCTGTTCTGCTCTGGTGTTCCTGGCCTCAGGAAAATCCACCTGCCCACAGCAGAGACTCGCCTCACCACATCTGCAGAGCAGCACAGGAGCGTGCCCGGGTGAGCGGGGGGCCAGCCAGGAGACGCCGAGGCTCCCTGAGCTCCCCGGCACCAGACCAGCAGCAGATGCTTGTTAACGCGATTAGCTCTGCCCGGCCACCTTAATCCCGGCTGTCCAGACAGATCCAGGACACCATCCGCTGCAAATCCCATCCCATTTAAAGAGTCCATCCCCAAACTGGGCATGGGACATGCAGTCCCAACAGCACCCCAGCCCCTGGCTAGGGCCAGGGTAGCTGGTTCCCCCCCCTGTCTGTGGCCAGGAGGAGGCCAGGGCTGCCAGGCCAGGGCAGCTGGTGGGGCTGGAGCAGGAGCAGCAGGAACAGACACCTCTGGCATGGCTCCAGTGCAGGGGATGTGGCAGCCAGGGCCAGGCAGGTGGTTTTCCTATTGCCTGTCTCTTCCTGGCCTGGACCACGCTCTGCAGAAGCAGTAAAACAGCTGGGAACTGCTGGAGCCATGGAATGTGCCATGTGACTGGGCTTGTCACCGAAACGGCAGGAAAACAATAAAAACTCTCCAACAACATTTTTAGTATTAGAGAATCAAGGCATTACTTTATTCTGGCCAGGATTTTGTTCTGGCCAGGATGTGCAACAGAAGTAGTTTCATCCACGTATGTCCTGGGCTGTGCAGAGAAAATCATTCCATGACACATGAATTTTCCAGATTTTTCACATATTTTATACGGTCAAAACACCTACAANCATGTGACTGGGCTTGTCACCGAAACGGCAGGAAAACAATAAAAACTCTCCAACAACATTTTTAGTATTAGAGAATCAAGGCATTACTTTATTCTGGCCAGGATTTTGTTCTGGCCAGGATGTGCAACAGAAGTAGTTTCATCCACGTATGTCCTGGGCTGTGCAGAGAAAATCATTCCATGACACATGAATTTTACCAGATTTTTCACATATTTTATACGGTCAAAACACCTACAAATTCATTGGTTCAGTGTTCATTGGTTCCAATTTGCAAAGTTCTTAGTATTTCGTTTCCTATTCGAGGGGTGCCGTCTGGAGTTGTCGTTCGTTAATGGTCGTTATTTTTGTGTATCTCCTGCGCTACTCCCAGCAGCCCCTCCTGCATGGGACCCCCAGCCCCCCGCCCGGCCCGCGACCCGACCAGGACCCCCAGCCGTACAAGGGCCTCTCCTCCCGCCCCCAGCAGTCTGGGACCATCGGCCCCGCACGGACTCGTGTCCTGCCTCCAGCCCAGGACCCCCAGCCCTGCACGGAGCCCTTGCCCCCCTCGCAGCTCCACGTCCGAGCCATCCCGCCGGGAACGTGTCCGCTCCGCCGGGAGACGCCCGAGCGAGGGGCGGGGACAGCGGGCGGGGGCGGCCGGTGCCGCGTCTGAGCCGCGTCTTCGGGCGGCCGACAAGCAGCGGCTCCCCGCCGGTGCCGAGCCCCGAGCCCGCCCCGCTGCCGAGAGGCCCCGCCGGTGCCGAGCCCGCAGCTCCGGGCCCGGCTCCGCCCGTCACGTGACCGGCGGTCACGTGACCGCTGTTTTGGTGTCCCCACGTGGCGGGAGTCACGCGCCTGCACACGTGACCGGGCGGCCCGGCGGGATGGCGCGGGGGGAACGGGCGGGGAGCGGGGC
>VXAX01006756.1:418177-455296 GCA_013399835.1 Leptocoma aspasia | reverse complement strand
AGAGAGAGAGAGGGGGAGAGAGAGAGAAAGAGCCAGCAGCTGCCCCAGCCCCGTGCTTTACCTGCCCAATTCCCATGGTATCTCTGCCCCGCAGAAGAAACTCCCCAGCATGAGAGGAGTGCAACCAGATCCCCTCCTTCCCCCTGAGCTAGGCCACTTCTGTTGTTTTTCTTAAGTACCTAGTCATTAATGTTTCCTAGCAATTTATGGGGAAAAAAAATCCCTAAAAAAAGAACAAAAGGAAAGAAACCCAACAACGAATTTGATACCAAAGTCTATTTTTAAAGTAAGATGGCAGGTCTGACCACCAGTTTGATTCTTCCTTTTTTTTTTTTTTTTTAATAGGAGTTTTGTAAGAAGTTACACTTGGTGCAACTAGCTACCTTGTGCATATAGGACAGAAATGAATGAATTTCAAGCCTATACTCTACGTTGATTTTGGTTTTTTCATTGTTTTAGGGTTTAGGGGATGGTGGTGTTGTTCATTTTGCCTTATTTGCCTGTTTGTTTGGGGTTATTTTTTACCACTTAAATACTAAAATACAACACCAAGGCTCCATTATATGTTGCTTTAAGAAAGCAACATCAACTTTTCTAAACTCCTGGATAGAAACAGTACCAGAGTGAACATAGCTCTAGTTATGGTATACTCTTTTTTTGTCAGTGATTGTATTATCACACAAATGAGTAAGAATGTAGCGCACTCTCATAAAATTATAGAATTACATGAGTTGAAAAGGACCTTTAAGATCATCTAGTCTGAATATCCCTGTAATTGCCCCATCCAGTCTGGCCTTGAACACTTCCAGGACTGGGGCCCACACGGCTTCTCTGGGCAATGTGTTCCAGTGTCTTTCCACCCTCACAGCAATAAATTTCTCCCTAACATCTAGTCTAAACCTCTCTTCTTTTAGTTTAAAATTCTTCCCCCTTGTTCTCTCAGTATCTGCCCATGTAGTCACTCTCCGTCTTTTTTATGGCCCCCTCTTTAAATACTGACAGGCCACAATGATGTGTCCCTGGACCTTCTCCAGTCAGAATAACCCAACTTTCCCAGCCTGTCTTCATAGGAGAGGTGCCCCATCCCTCTGGTCATCTTTGTGGCCCTCTTCTGGATCGTCTTGAACAGTTCTGTGTCCTTCCTGTGCTGGGAGCCCAGAGCTGGATGCAGTTTCCCAGGTGGGATCTCACCAGAGCAGAGCAGAGCAGAGCAGAGCAGAGCAGAGCAGAGGGGCAGAATCCCCTCCCTCCCCTGCTGCCCACGCTGCTTTGGATGTAGCTCAGGATACAATTAGCTTTCTGGGCTGTGAGCACACAATGTTGGCTCATGTCCAGCTTTTCATTCCTGAGAACCCTCAAGTCCTTCACAGCAAGGCTGCTCTCAGTGACTTTTCCCAGGCTTGCACTCATATCTGGCATTGTTCCAACCCAGGATGAGCAACTTGCACTTGGCATTGTTGAAGTTCATGAGGTTCTCATTGAGTCACTTCTCAAGGTTGTGCAGGTCCCCCTTGATGGCATCCCTTCCTTTTCTTGCATTAACTGCATAACTCAGGTTCATGTCCTCTGCAAATTTGCTGAGGGTGGATTCAATCTCCTTATGTTATTCATAAAGATATTAAAGAGCTTCATTCCAAGACAGAGCCCACCATCACTTCTTTCCACTTCACAAGTCCTGTTCTTAAAATTTAACTGTGCTTAAATTTAACTGTGCTTCTGTTGCATTCACTTATTGATGCTCCTTAAGCAGCCCTAATATGTAGGTTCTAGACCAGGGAACAAGTAAAATTCATACAATTATAGAATCACAGAACAGACCAAATTGGAAGAGATCTCAAAAGGTCATCTGATCAAATATTTTGTGGCAAAGAAAGGATGGATACCATTTTCTAGTACACTTTCCGTTTGCATCTTGCAAACTTCCAGTAGTAGGGAAACTGCCACATGCCTTGGAAGGTTCTTTCAGTGAATTATTGTAAAAAATTTCTTTCTTATGATGTGTTGAAGCATCTCCCAGGACAAGCTTATCATGTCTTGTCTTCTCCACATGGTTCCTTGTGAAGAGGAAGCCTTTGATCTCTTTGTAGCTGCCTGGATTCCAGACATACTGGATTACTATGCTGAGCTTCCACTGAGTCTACTAGACTCTAGGGAGAAGAGATCAGCCTCCTTCAGTCTTTCCTTATAGAATATATTTTATAGACTTTTGATTGTCTTTATGGCCTTCCCTAAGTCTGTCTATGTCTTCCCTGAATTTTGAGAACCAGAACTGGAGACAATGCTCCAGATGCAGCCTGACAAGCCCGGAGGGGAGTGGGATGAATACATCTCTATTTCTGCCCATGATGTCCCTCTGGATGCAGACCAGGATCTGACTTGCCTTTGTTGTTGCAGTGGCATGTGCTGACTAATATTCAGCTGGCTGTTCATCAAGATGCCCATGTCCCACTCAGAAATACTGCTTTCCAGCCACACAGCTCCTAATTTGTACTGGGCTATTTATCTACTTTTCCCCAGCCTCAAGATTCTTCACTTGCCTTTGCTGAACTTCGTATAGGTTTTATTAGCCCCCTCTTCCAACTTGTCCAAGTCTATCTGTAAGATAATTCATCCTTCAGATGTGTCTACCCCACCAGTCACTTTAGTGTCATCAGTAAACTTGCTGAAGATGCTTTTATTTCCATCATCTAGATCATGTATGAATTTACCCCCCCATCTCCTAGGCCAAACCTCTGATCTGTAATTTGACAGTTTGTCCAGTGAAGACTGTGGGAAAGTGCATCAGCAGCCAGTACTGTCCCCAGTAATGCAAGACATTATTTTGTTGTAGAAGGTGATCTACAACACCTATTTGTAAATATATGCTGGTGTTTCTCCATCAAGGCCTTTGGTTTTGTTTTTAATAGTTTTTTAGAAGGACACGTTTCATTACTTTCCCAAGGACTGCCATAAAACCAACAAGTCTGTAATTTCCTGAGTTCCCTTTTGTGTACTTCTTGTAGATTGATGTGACATTTGTCCTCTGGTCATCAGGAAATCAAGTTATTAACATTGTTAATAACTAATCTTAGGGCTTTCCTAGATTTCGATAGTGTATAAATCAGACTCATTTGTGTATCAACATTCTTCCTAACTTGCAAGGCTTGATGCACAGCTGCACAGGGGATGAAGACATTCATCCTATTTATTTGCCCATCCCACAGGCAAGTAAATAAAGTTAATTCAGTTCAACATTTTCTATTTTACTGCTATTGAAACAGCAGGAGATGGGTTAGCGAATGAAAACTAAGTTTTGACAGGTAGATCTTTTCAAACTACTGAGGCAGTGAGAAATCTGAATTCTGGGGGAAAAAAAAAAAAAAGAAAAAAAATGAAGTAAATAAGTACTCAGCCTAGATTTAGGAAGTTGAAAACAAGAGAAGAACTGAAAGAACTGGGATTAGGAGAGAGGTGTGGAAAGAAGGTAATTTGCTTCTCATTGAAGACAGGGAAGGAAAGACACTTGGAAGAATGCTGGATTTAGTAAAACTGAAGAATTTTAACATTTAGGAATGGAATAAAATTATGTTATCTGAAAAATGTTGCCAGATACATTACCAAATGTTCAGTGCAAGGGACTTCGGTAAACATCTATTACAAGAGGGTAAGAATGATAGAAGGTCCAATAAATGGACGGGTTTTTTGGAATTTGTTGTTTCTTTCCATAGTGAAATAACCAAAGGAGTGTCCAGAACTAACAGGTAAATTACACATATCACACCATTTATTTTGAAGAGAGCATTGTTAGATTGATCTTGAAGAACTTCATAGCTGAATTATATTGATATTGATTTTTCTGCTTCTGGTTGCAAAGAAGGAGTTACATTTGATTGCCATATGTAAAAGAAGACTGGAGTAGCATTAATCTGACCTGTGACATATTTTAGAGGCTAATTTTTGTCTTGACTTTATTGAAGCTACCTCAGATGTGCTTCTTCCTGGTAGAAACTAATAAGTGAGAAACCATCAATACTGACTGTTGCCCTTCTGGACTTCATAGTGTAACTAAAACATCCACTTAAATGCAGTTAGATGGAGTCCCTTTGAATCAGCCCAGAAGAAAATACTAAGAGCTTGCCCTCACCTTGCCAGTGACAATTTTCCCAGTCTATCTATCATAAATGCTTCATTTTTGATAAGATGTGTATACCATCTCTGCAAAATGTATCAATGGATTTGAATTTTCTATGGCTTAAACCTTCTTAAAAAAAATCCTTATACTATCTGTCTGTTTCATAAAAGGCAAGCTGACAGACAAATACTGACTGCAACCTGGTAAAAGACCTGTACATTTTGCTGATATTGAAAAAATGAACTTTATCCAATAATCTTCAGAGTTAACCCCCCATCGACTTTATGTGTTTCAATTCAGCTTCTGTCAGCATACTTGAAGCAAAAATCCATTGTTAAGTCTGCAAAAATAGCAACATTTTTAGTGTTTTATTCAAGTGCCTGCATAGTATAAAACATCTAATTTTTAGTACAGATCCTGTTTTCTGTCACTGGCCACTGAGCAAATGTAGATAAATTCTAATCTTGCCATTGTCAGTTTTCACCTGAGCCAAACAATACTGTGATGGTACTAGTCTCTTTTTCAAACATGAAGAGCTTTATTCAGAAAGACATCATGTAAAACTTGAATATGTACCACATGCACAAAAACCACTACAGTAACCCAGTCTGATAACAACCTCTCTTTAATTCCCTGTTCTCCCCATTTTCAAGACTTTCTTTTTACTGTTAGAATAAGTTATTTGCAGGGTGATCTAAATTCTCTGGGGCAGCATGAATCATGTTCCTCTCTATAAAACTGGACATTTTGCTGTAAGTCACTAAAAATACCAAAACAAACATATCCATTTCTCCTACCTTCAACTTCTGTGAATTCTGCTCCAGAATTATTATCCATGAGATAGTAATTAAGGTTGTTACCTACACCAGGCAGTCCTGAGCCTTGAGTGACAACATAATTGCTCCAAAAGAGCAACAAATTATTATATAAGACAATATAAAGATCTGGTCTGATTGGCTCCTCTCCACATGAATGTTAATTAAAAATTTAATTATCGTATACAAAAACATTAGATAAATCCCTAAATGTTACTATAGAGTGTTGTAGAATGAGCATATATTGGCTGCTGTGCTTCAGAGTATCTGTTTCTCATGAAAAGAAAGAATGTGTTTGTTAATTGATATGTGCTGGAGGATGATACAGTTAGGGCAAAAGATAACCAGTTCTGTTCTGGTGCAAGTGCAAGTACACAATGCTTTACAAATGGAAGAGGTGTCGAACGTGCAACAGGATGGACTGGGAATTCTGTGTTTGCTGTTATCTTGATGATAAACTTCCATCTTCCTGATTTCTCCTTGAATAACAAGGCTGCAAGGAGAGTAAGAAAAAGAAAAAACAAGGTAAAACTGTACCAAAATTTTATTGATCAAGCTTTTAAATATTAGGGCTCAAATTTTTTTCTGCATCCTTATATTTCTGTAGCAATTTTAGTAGTAGTAGTAGTAGCAGCAGCAGCAGCAGCAGCAGCAGCAGCAGCAGCAGCAGCAGCAGTAGCAGCAGCAGCAGTAGTAGTAGTAGTAGTAGTAGTAGTAGTAGTAGTAGTAGTAGTAGTAGTAGTATCCTTCTCTCTCACAGTGTTTCCCAATGCTTGGGAAAGCAGAAAGGCATAGAGATTATAAACTAGACTTATGAATACATTTCAATTTCTAAAGACAGAGAGAGACACCTTGGGTGGGCCTTCCAAACTTGTAACCATGGTTTGTATCAGATGTGTAATGGAGTGTGATAAAAGTTCTTACAACTACTGTAAGATGCAGTGGTCTTGCTAGAATTGCTAGAAATTATTCCAAGGTTTAAAAATAATTGATTGGAATATATGGAGGAAAAAATGATTAAACTACTGCAAGTTATTTTGAAACTGAAAACAAACAAGGCCCAAAACTCGCTACCAGTATATTGTGTCCCCAAGAGATATGGTCTGGACAGAGCTCACTCACTGCTGTTTTGCAGGAGGTGAAGATCAGCTCTGCTCCTGCTGTGATGCACCCATCACTGCAAATCTGCTGTGAAGTTGAAAACAAAGCCCTGAGAGATACAGGTATTTTATTGATGTTATTAACACAAAAAGGTGACAACACAGTCTTAGGCCACAGCTCACAGGCAGTCAGGACTCACGGATGTCTGGATGTCTGCATCTGGTTTGAGAATTCAGATGGATTTTTTAGTCTGTTTCACTGTTAGAAACTTGGACATCATTCAAATTGAGTCCCTTCCTTAAGTGAAAGATTTGTTTAAGCTCATTCTGTTTCTGAGAGATATTTTACTAATGTTTGTGAGCACATGAGTCTGTGAACATATGTCTTCAACGTAGACTTGTTTTCCTACACAAACCTTATTCGTATGGAAATTATACTTGAGGGCTGGGGGAAGCTAACCAGTAATAATAAAAAGACCTCAAAACAGATATTGTTCATGGTATACAAAAATCATAACAGTATTTGTGTGAGTTCTGGTTTAGCCAGAACAAAATAAAAGTAGAGAAAATAGCACTCTTGAAGGTAGAGTAACAGATGGACTCTACAGCTTCTTACACACCAGGCATTCAAATGAGCTCCAATCTACCAGACTATCACCAAAATATTTTTTTTTTTTAAATGGCAAAATAGTGTGAAAAAAGATACAATAAAAGCATTTGGATTAAATAGCAAACTTTTTGAAAGATGAAGATGACAGTGATTCCAGCATCTAGAGTATAATAAAACAACTAGGGACTCTGGCTGTAGTAACATAAAGACTGGTGGGAAAATGATTCAGAAGCTGCAAAAGAATGCTTGCAGCAAAACTCTGACAAATTAAATAACAGGAAAGCAAAGCTCTAAGACAGAAAAGGTGTCAGCTTAAAATAACTTTCTTTTAACACTTGGCAATCATTATTTTGTGTATAGAGGCTCTGATATGGCATTAAGAAATATTACTTTTGTTATTAATGTCACAGACTGCCCTATTAAGACAAACTTCATTGGACAGCTCAGAAATTCTCCATCTATGATACTATAGTGCTGGGGAATCTGACATCTGGATATGGGTCAAAGTGCAAACTTATTCCTTCAATGATAATTTAAAATCCATATACTGTCCCACCATGTTAATTAGTGAAAAAGAAAAAACTACAGTTATTGAGGAACACTTAATACATTTCACAGAAGTGTTTGAAAAATTGACAAAAGTTAAGAAAATGTATCAAATAAGGTGTGTTATATTGGAAACTGTAATCAAATTCATGTGGAATGAGGAAAGGAGTATCTGACTTCCAATACACATTTGCAGGCTCCACAACTGACTGAATATATGCTCATGATGTAAAATATGAATGGCATCATTTTCAGACTAGATTTAGAACGTCCCTGAAAGCAGTAATCGGAATAGTGACATTCACAAAATGTTTACAGCTTTAATGAATACACTATGAGAGGATGTCTCTGGAAGCATGTGAAATACCTCTTTTGGAGTTGTTTAATTTCTTTTTTCCCTTGCTTTTGAAAGAATTTCATTGTTCTTGCTTTTAGCATTTTGCTTTTCAAAATGCTGCTGCAACAAGTTTTTTTAGATATCTCTCAAGGGTGTTTTCTGCATCAAGGTCTTTTTCAGATATGTGGATAGCAAAAATACTGTGATACATACTTCATTGCCATGAAGCTAGTCACAGTAAGGCAAGCCTTTTGCACAGTGTGAAGGGTAGATAGGTACTATGGGGGAAATCAGCAAGGACTGGTGGTGACCAAATATGAGTTTCTATAAAACTTGATGCTATACCTGAATAATTTTCATCAATTATTTAAAAGATTATATAAATTTGCAGAAGAAAGAAAAATGGTATGGCAGAAAGATTTTTCAGAATTGTAAACAAGGAAGTTCTGATTTTCAAGGAGAAGGTTAAGTCTGGCTAATAAGCAGTTAGTGAAAAAAAAATTTACATATGTGCAAAATTTCTTTTGTTTGAGTGTGCAGTATGCAATACGTGTAGAAGCAGAGACAGTATATAGAAAATGGTGAGTCTGAAAATAGCCTAAGGGTCTACTTCTTATGCAGAACAGCAGGTTCTCCAGATGAACTGCTGTGACAAAAAAGTGCCACAAGCAGAAGAATACTAGAGTTTAGGAGCAGACCTTGCCTCCAAGTAAGGTATTCTGTGTAATGAAATGTTATTCATGTAGCTGCATGTTAACAGAAACTGAAAAAGAGAAGGGATGCAAAAGCCTTGAAAGCTCTCAGTATGCTGAAACACTTTTATATGTCCATTTGTATTAAAATGAAACTTGTCGGTAAGTGTTAGCAAAAGAATAACTATCCTCATAATAAGAATACGTAGGGCTTGTAAGGGCTGTTGATCAATCAGAAAAGCAATGGTTCAAAGGTAACCCTTTCAAATTAGACTTGAGGAACAACTTTTTTAAAGTAATGATAATTAACCTTGGAAACAAAATATCAAAGGAAATATTGAACTCCATTTCTCACAAATTCAGGTCAAACTGGAACCTCCTACAGAATTATTTTGGACAAAATGTGATGGAGTCAGTAGAGGAGTAACTGAGGGAAATTGAAAGTCTCTGAAAGTCCCACATCGGGTGGGAGATTGGATGAACTATAGGTCTTCCTGATCTTCAGCTCAGTAAATTTCTTATAACACACATCTTGTTTGTGAGAGCCCAAAGGAGATTGCTTTGTCTTGTTAGCATATTGTCACAGACAAATAGAGACGTTATATCACATTTTAGGAGTTCAGTTCTTCAAGGACTCATTTTCTCCCAGTTTGGCAATATTTTCCCTTGTTTCATTGATTTTAACAAGCTGAAAATGTCACAGGCATTTTCTGCAAATATCACCAAATGTTTTGTGTGTGCCACTGTTTCCATAATAATTTAGATTGGATGGTCTCCATCGTTCTAAATTCAGGCAGAGGGGGAGGGGAGGGAGAAGGAAGAGTGGGAAGGGAGAGAGAGAAAAGCAGAATATTTAATTTAATTTTTTTTTCAATTTTCTGAAGGAGAAATATAATTTTCCTTGCTGATGTGCATCTCTGTGAACAGTCAGCAGATATAAAGGATACTTCACATGCAGTTCTACAGAATGATTCTTGTAATTCTTATTTCTGTGTGAAAGGTTTTGTATCACTATAAAATGTTATTTGCTGGTTATACGGATTTCACTGACAGTGAATCCAGACCCATTTCATATTTCAGGATAAGAATAAGCCTCATGTGAAATCATATTCTAAGCTTTTCTATTTTGATAGTTTCTTTTGAGTCCCTAAGTAGGGAGTTTTTAGCATCTAATTCATTCACATCATTCCTTTATCACCAGAAAGAATAGGGGATGATCAAAGGAGAAGCTAATGAGCAAGAAATGCAATGGATTGAAGACATTAAATTACTGTCACCTACGTTTTTTTCTATGTTTAAACCCATGGTGAATCCTTGAGAAACCTCAAACATGAACTCAAACATGTAAACAGCAGTGGCCAACGGAGTACTTCCTGTGCTGGCTGAACTTGCTCTTGCTGTTATTTCACTCTGCAGCCTCTCTCATGGTTATTGCCCTGTGCTTCTGTGCATCTGGGCATAGGACCTAGCACATCTTACATTCCCCCTCTCCATTTTGTCACCTTCTCCTCCATAGAATATTGTTTCTAATCCTCTTTGTCTGTCCTTTTTTTTTGGATTTGGACTCAGTATGACTAAAAGACTATTGGAGATTTGTCTAAACCACCTGAATACACTCTATATCCTACCAACAAAACTCACGTGATGAAATATTGCAAGAGTAATTTGGTAGAAAAAAGAGACTTGATCTCACACTTTTTTTTAAATTCTAACCAAGCCCCATGCATACTTCTGACGTGTATCCATTTCGTAAAATTATCTTCCTCAGAATTATTTATAACATGACTTCAGACTGAGACTTACTCAAGTCATTGCATGAGTCCTGCAACACAATGTAATAAAATCTTATGTGATTGATCATTAATAAAGATATCTGAGATGACAGAATTGTATAGGATAAGCATGACCAGACAGAAGATGTGATGCAACTTTGATAATTACCCAAATGAAAATAAGATTTTCACTTACACAAGATTTTTTGAGATACTTGCTGAATTGAACTTAAAATCTTAAGATGTACATGCACTTAATTATTATTTTGTATAGTAGCTCCCTTCCAAGCATCAGAAACAAATTTGCAAAGACACATGGAGCAGAGACACAACATTCTGCAATGTCAATGTTACAAATGCACAGAAAAAAAACAAAACAAGGATACAAGAACACAAAAGTGGTTTACAGGGATATTATAGTTTTTCCAGTACTGCACTGGGATGGCAACACCTGCGACAGATGCTGACCATAAGAATTTAGGCCAAAATTGACAGAATTCATTAAGAGCACATTTTCATTCAAACTCTTTCAGAGCAAGCAGCAACAACCTTCAAAGAAACTCTGGAGCAACAGATGAAAGTTTTTAAAATCTCCTTAACTGTGTGATGTGGTTTTTCATGGGCAAAAGGAATGAATATGTAGGATTATCTGGGTAAAATGGAAATGGGGTGTGGGACTGGAATATTATTTGCTACACTAATTTTCTGTATCTCTACTACAGATGAAAACATGGAGATAAAATTACAGGAGAAAGAATAGGGAAGGCTAGACTGTTGATACCTTAGCTAGAACATATTTATAGTTCAGCAGAAAAAAAAAAAGAAAAATAAGAACTAATATATGAAATTGAGATGGCACTCATAAATACTTTTTTTTAGGTAATCATAAACAACATGATTTTGTGCCATTCATGTGGCAACACAAATGTGGCCCGTGAAACTTAAAAAATGTAGCTACCTTTCTCACCATTGTCAATACAATCACTTGCTTTGAAAGCAAAGTACTATACTAGTGCAAACAACGTGTATGCTGCAATAGCATAGTCAAATACCCTGTAAAGACACCACAGTGTTTAGTTATGAGAGTAATTTTACCACTGAGAAAGTAAATAACTTGTACAGTTGTACTGAAACAGTGATAAGAAAGAGGCTAAATAGCAAACTTTACAAGAGAAAGAAGAGCAAAATAAGCACAAGTAACTGCAAATATGGAGGAAATGCAGAGGAAGGAAAAACCAAAACTAAGATAAGCAGGTTGAGAGAAAACCAGGTGTAGGTGGGGGCTGTGTCCTCTTCTTCTCTCTGTAGCTGTCTGGAAGAAGAGATTGACCCCCATCTGGCTACAACTTCCTTTCAGGGAATTATAGGGAGTTACAAGGCCTCCCCTGAGCTTCCTTTTCTCTAGGCTAAAATAGTGCTCCCTCAGCTGTTCCTCATAGGAATTACCCTCTAGACCCTTCACCAGCTCTGGACTTGCTCCAGCACCTCAATGTGGTTTTTGTCATGACGGGCCCAGAACTGGATGCAGAACTTGAGGTATGACCTCAACAGTGCCAAGTACAAAAGGACAATCACTACCGTGGTCCTATTGCTGATACAGGCCAGGATGCCATTGGCCTGCTGGGCACACTCCTGGCTCATATTCAGGCACAGTTGACCAACTCCCCTGGGTCCTTTTCTGCTGGGCAAAACACTTTTCTGCTGTCCAAAACAATCTGCCCCCAGCCTGCAGCATGGTGTTGCTGTGACCCAAGTATAGGACCTAGCACGTGACTTTGTTGAACTTTAGCCAATTGATCCAGCCTTTCCGGAACATTCTGCAGAGCTTTCCAATCCTTCAGCAGATTCACACTCCCACGCAACATGGTGTCATCCATGAATCTAGAGATGGTACACTCATCCAGATCATCAATAAAGATATTAAACAGGACTGGTCCCAGTGCTGATCCCTGGGAGACACCATTGGTGAGTGGACCCCACTCACCAGTTCACTGCCATTCACTGCCACTCTCTGGTCCTGGCTGGTCCCAGCAAAGAGTGCTTCTGTCCAAGCCATGGGTTGCCAGCTTTTCCAGGAAAATGCTGTGGGAGACGGTTTCAAAGGCTTTGCTGAACTCCAGGTAGACAACATCCAAGATCTTGCCTTCAACCACTGTGTGGGCCACCTGGCCATAAAAAGAGATCATGGCCAGGCAGCAGCTGCCTTTCCCAATCCAAGTTAACCCCTTAGTTGTCCTGTATGTGACCCATGATGGCACTCAAGATGGTCTGTTTCATGACCTTGTCAGGCACCAAGGTTAGGCTGACAGGCCTGTAATTCCCCAGATCTTCCTTACGACCCTCCTTGTAGTTGCACATCACATTGGCCAGCTTCCACTTGTCTGGGAGCCAGCTACCCTGGACTAAGGACTATCAGGATAAGTCTGATCTCTGTGACTGAGACCACCAGGGACACAGACACCAGCCCTGACCCCATGAACTAGCTCCATGGAACTGCATGTAAACAGCTGGTATCAGATATTAAGATATCAGTGCTAAGGACAGTTTTCTGTGTGTAGTGATTATGATCAATGATATGTAAACATGATCACCACTTGTGGTGTTTGTAATTTGTGACTCTGATTGATAAATACCTATATATTTAGTAACAAAAATGCTTACTTTGAAATCAGAACAATGGATACAACATAAACTGAGAATTATATGAGCATAATTGAGCCATGAGAAAGTTATAGCTAAAAGACCTCAGGTGCCTGCAGAAGAGAAGCCAAATGGTAGCATCTTCAGTCACAGAACATGGAGCCAGAGCTACAGATGAATCTCCATGACTCTCATAGGCAGCATTTGCTACAGATGTGCAGCTTTTGATTTTTATGTCAGCTGTAGAAATACATATTTTATCATGTCTGTATGTCCTCCCTGAATATAACTTGTCTTCCAAGTACAAAACAGAGAGTGTACTGTGGGGTGCTTAGATGAATGTTAACCTAAAAACCTTATTCAGTCACTGAATAAGTTTTTAGATTAATATAGGCATAGGTTAATATATTCTGCTTACCTTCAGAAGCCTTTTATACCAGCTGAGGAGGCTGAAATGACAGGGGTCTAAATGAGAGCTGAAACATTCACATTCAGAAAAAAACTCCTGGAAAACCCTGTGACATGGGCTTGAGTGACAAATTGGCAAATAAAAGTCCAAGAGCATTGTCTACTGCAGAACTTCAAGCAAATAAATCAATAGTAACTTTCTTAAGGCTCTTGGTCAGCTTCCTTTCTTTTTTTTCCCTGTAAGTAAAGTTGAATTTATACAGCTTGTCTTCCCTTTCAGGATTATTTTACACATCCTGTATTTAAGTAAAATGACTCACAAAATTTTGGAATCCCTGAAGCACTTTCATTGTGTTTTACTTTGAAATCTTTCAGTATTTTTCTCCAGTTCTACATGGATTCTCACCTTTTTCAGTTTTGACTATCATGGGTAGTACATTTGTTTAAGACAAGTAATGGAAAATTGCAGATTCTGAGTACATAAATCAAGCTTTCTGGAAAAAAAAATCATGGTGCTCACCCAATTATATAAAGTGCTGTGAAACTTTTGGTTGTAAAATGATAAAAAGTAGTATTGCTAACTTGTTTAGAAACTGAGTATAAGCTTGAAGATATCACATATAAGTAAAAATCACAGAATCACAGAATCTCTAGGTTGGAAGAGACCTTCAAGGTCATCAAGTCCAACCCAATGACACATTAGACCTCAGACCCACATACTGATTTTTTGAAATCTCTCTAAATGTTTCTGATAACATAAATCTTTCTCTTTGGAAAATTTTACATCCAGTGAAATTCATTCTTCTGCAGAGGTATTTGCCAGATTATTTCAATGTGCTTGTCTAAATGGCTTAGTAACATAAGCTATTTGATTTCAGCCAGACCTTACAGCTAGCAGAAGGTGGGCACCCACCACCTTGATCTTCAGACTATGGACAGAGAAACTACCAGGGATCCCAGAGAGCACCATAGCTCTGATGGGTCTC
The DNA here is from genome assembly GCA_013399835.1 of Leptocoma aspasia. NCBI lineage: Eukaryota > Metazoa > Chordata > Aves > Passeriformes > Nectariniidae > Leptocoma > Leptocoma aspasia. The sequence continues at coordinate 441,279 of VXAX01006756.1, read as the reverse complement.
CTACTGAAAGTGCAGGCAGTGTTAACCTAAAACAGGAGGGGTACTCTACTCAAATGATGTAAATTAACGTTTTTTTCATTAAATATTATGTCAGTTCAGGTTCCAACACACGCCATGCTCCAGACCCTGGGATTTTGCCATTAACCTTCTGCATGGTCCATCTGCCCCTGATTCAGAGAAAAAACTGGTTAAAGAAGGATGAGATGGACAACATGTTCAATGATTTGACTCTAATCCCCTTTTGCACATAAGTTTAACCTGTGAAGTTCGTTCAAGCAAAGAGAAATAATGACTTACTTTATGGAAAGAAATTGGCATATTCAGCTGTGATGCAGTACAAAAAACATCCACATTGTTAGGCACTACAATTGCAAGGAACACCAGGAATCTCCATCAAATTAATGCACTTTACTTCACAGCATGAGTAGACTCTAAGTGAACAGAGTCTACTATTGCCTCTCAGTGGCCTTGTAGTAGCTCTTGAAGGCACACTAAAGGTGTTCATGTCTGAATATTCCACCCTGTGCAGTTTTGGAATATTTCATTATAAGTTCTTTCTAAAACCTAAGCGACAGATATATAAGACAGAGCTGATGTAAATCCACATGGCTTTATTAGCTGGGGTTGAGCTGTATCTATTTACATCACTAGGCATCTGGACCAAAGGAAAAAATGTGTGTAAAGGGACTAACAAAAATTTGTCTGAAACTCCAATGTTAAATCAAGCTTGTAAAACATTGGTGAGAACAACAACAACAACAACAACAACAACAACAACAACAACAACAACAACAAAGAGTAGCTCAAACCATCTGGTATACAGAAAGTAAGACATTATATAGAGAGAGTTTCTAAAACAAGTAAAATCACTTACTAATTATTAATTTATTATGTTAAAGTAAAAAATCTTACTTTTAGCCCATCTTTTCTATAAAAGAGTTCTACAGCTGAAACCAAAACTGTTGGTTTCCTTCAGGTAGACTGATCAGCTTTGAGGATATAAACCAGCCTAGCAGACAGGCATTTATGTGTGCTTTGTATTGGCAGAATGCTGTCAACCCATGGCTCTGGTTGAACTGATCATGGATCTCCTGACATTTTATGGCAAGGATATACATACAGCCACCTGCAGCTGTGCAGAGAATATAATCCTGAATATGTGAGAATGGATGAACAAGTAAACTTTGGACTATAGCTCATAGTTTATGGACAATGTCATCACTAGTTGCGACCTTTTCATCCAGCACTAAATATAAGTGAAAAGAACATAATTCTTGTGAGTTCTGTAATATATAAGCAATTCATCCTTATGATGTCAATCTGTAGCCTCATGCTTCCCATATTTCAGTTGGGAAATGTAGTGTTAAAGCTTTTAAATTGGTGCTGAATCTTCCCATTGAATTTTTATTCAATAATTCTTGAACTGGTTCTACATAAGATGCAGACTTAAAAGAAGATAATAAATAATATATTCTGATTTGATTGAATTACTCTTTGAGAGATTTTGTTGCTAGGGATTATACACTTTAAAAAAATGTTCTGCTTCCTGTATCCACATAAATATAAATATAAAAGGGTAGGTTTGTCTACAAGAATCTAATGTGTAGCTTATGTACACATTATTAGGATACTTTTACACCAGTTAGATTGGTTATTGCTGCTGCAGTGTGTTGCTCTGAGGGATATGTCCACTGTATATCTACTTGGATTCTGAATATTTTTTATTTTCTTTATCTTTTTATCTTTTTATCTGAATCGGATTATCCAGGAGCGCACTGCACACTAAATATATGTGAAAACAAGAATAAACTCCCCATCCCTTACCCTGCCCATTTATTTATGTGTGTTTATAACAAAACAATCCATTAGTGTCAGTAATGGTAATTAGTACATTAAAAACATCAGAAAATCTGCTACAACAGAAGTAGTAATAACATCATGGAGTCTTGCCAGTTTCATATGGATTCAGGTCATTGTCAAAAAAGTCTACTGCTCATTATCAGCTTCTAAGCAATGTACATTTTATAATTAAATGATGTGTCTCAGAACACTTTCCATAAATTACTAGATAAATTCTGCATAGTTTATATATGTAAAGTTTCATTCTATAACTTTTTTCTTATCTAAGGATATTATTTTCCATTCTCTAGTTTCATGGTATCATGACATGGGACTTGTCTTACCATAGAGAAAAAAGTTGGTCTACAAATTCACTGCATGGACTATGACACACAAGGCTAAAATGCTTTAAATTCAAGGAATACCTGGCTTCCCTAAAAGGTCAATAAACTCTCTTCTAAGACTTGGCCTTGTGAGGGTATGGCCTGCTCTGTGTGGCATTTTCAAGTGTCTCACTTCTTTAGCTCTGTCCAGTTCCTGCCTGCAATCCATATCAGTTGCACAGGAAACAGTGATTATTCCTATACATCTCTGTCTGGAACCCACAGTTACTATTTAATGTAATTACTTCCCACTGTGGTGTTGTTTAAAAACAAGTGTTTGCTTGCTCTGTTTATTTATTTAATTTCAAAACTTTCTGTTGTGGTGTAACATGCTGGGAGCATCTTCAAGAAGAAATTACTATCCAATATCTTATTTTTCTCAATATTTTGAATTTGTTATCACCCCCTTACTTTTATTTTCACAGTTGCCAAGAGCCCCTTTGCTGAGGGGATTTATTTTCCACCCCACATTTGTATCATACAATACAATATAAAAATATTGAACTGCTTGGCTCAGCTGTATCAGCTTTGGACAAGAAATTTCAAAAAGATAGACTTTTAATTTCCACATTTCTTTTGTTTTCAACATTACGCATAGGCCTTACACAGTTTTTAAAACAGCAACAATAAAGAGCAGGAAATTCTTTCAGAATTGTAACAAAAAAAGACCCCTCTTGAGCCCTTCCGTCACTTTACTACCACCTTAGTAAGAAATTTACTCCAGTTATAGAGGATTTTTTAAAAGAAAAGCCATTCTTATTTGGTTTCCCTATAATACAACTCTTTCTTTAATATTTTGGTATTGTTGTTTAACTCCACACACGGCCATTCTCTCACTCCTTCCCAGTCAGTTGTGGGGAGAGAATAAAAAGGGTGAAAGTGCAAAAATATATGAGTTGAGATAAAAGCAGCTTAATGACAGATACAGAACATGATGATGAGCATGATAATAATAGTACTAATAAAAAAATAGTAATTTAATTTAAAAGAAAATAACAGAGAGAAATAAAACTCAAAAAAGACAAGCTATGTAAATAAAAACAGTTGCTCACCAACTGCCTAATGGCCAGCCAGTCCCCAGGCAGTGGCCCTACACCAACCTTCCCCCACATTTATATGCTGAGGATGATGTCCTGGTGTGTAGGATAGCTCTTGGGTCACTTGGGGTCAGCTGTCTTCACTGTGTCCCCTCCCAACACCTTGTGCATCCCCAGCCCCCTCGCTGGTGGAGTGAGATGAGGAACAGTGAAGGCCTTGGCTCTGAGTGAGCCCTGCTCAGTAGCAAAAACATCCCTGTTTCTAGCACAAATACAAAACACAGCTCCAAAATAGCTACTGTGAATAAAATAATTTTATCCTAGCCAAAACCAGTACATATTTTCATCATTCTTGGTAATAATTATAGAAAAACAGTAAAATAAGAAGAGAAGCAGAATGGTTCAATAAAAACAGAATTTATTTCATTAAACTATTGATTTCTTCCCTCTTGGCTTTCTTTCTGTGAGGATTCAAAACAAAGAACAGATTCTTAATTAGCTGCAACATGCTATGTCATAAATAGACCATATACTAATTTAGCTATTTTACTAATTTATTTTATGGCTATCTACTAGGACTTTGAGAGCTTTGGGATTAATTAATTTAAAAAATGCAAGACTGAATTTTGATCTGGGTTTTTTTCAAAGTATTCAGATAATTTTCCTCTTAAGTATTTCAATATGAACATATCACTATAGTTAGGAAGGAAATTACACACTTGATTTCATCTCTTAAACTAAAACAAAGTTAAATGGATCTGCATCTGCTTACCGGAAAGAAACCCATCCAATGTTATTTGCTTTCAGTGTAACTCAGAAAAGGATATTTTCAAGCATGTAACTATTCTTTAGTACATGACTATTCTTTAATCACACATATAAACTCAATTAAAATGGATGGCACAATTCACTGCTATCTTAGGTAGGAAATTACTTAACTGTGTACTGCATTGTTTTCTCAGTGAGACTGTATTTGATGCAAACCAACATTTTATATTATTTTGATTAAACAAGTTTCTCTTCCAGATTCCTACAGCATGTACAGTGCTTCAGGAGAAGGCAATTACATGTCAGTCTGACTGAAATTAGTGGAAGTCAGATGAAGAAGATCTGTGAGGACATGGCCCTTTATATACCCCAACTTAATTGCACTCACACTTGGTTTCCATTTACTCCACCACATTTAACCAAGCTACATTGTACTTGGTTACTAATTGTTGACAAACAAGCTCTCTGTTTCTTAAGATTGCTTATGGTTATGGTTATGGTAATGCTTATGGTTATGTAAACACGTGCTTCATGCAATGCTTAGTTTGTGTATAGTTTAATATTTGAAGCAAGGATGTATCAACTGGACCACATTCTTCTGAGCACAATCCACAGTTCAGCCGTTTACTGTGTGTGCTTTGTAGCTGCACTTTGGCTCAAATATGCTGCAATAAAAAGCAGTGATTTTTGCAAAGGTGCAGCAGTGCAGGATGGCCACCGCCTTCCCGAGAGAGAAGTACAAGTGTTTTATAGTGCTCTTTCAGATGCAGATCTACATCTCCTTCCTGCCTGGTTCAGAATTTTCCATGTGACTTTGTGAATTTATTTTCTTTAATCCGAGCTTCCTCAGCTGTAAAATATTATTAATAGGGCTTACCAGCCATGGTTTTGTTTTGAATTTCTTTAAGGCATAGACAAACTTTATACATTTTCATATCACATAACCAAGTTTTAGCAGAGGTCATCAAACAGTATTAAAGTACATAAAATAGCAAAAAAGTGCTTTATCTCTAATTTGTTTTGCTTTATATTCCCCTACATTCAAAGAAATAAGTTTAGGTGAGAAGGAGTATAAAATATTTTACCCTGTAAATATAGCATCACAGCTTCTGAGATTAATTGATTCCTTGTACATAAAACCTGCAGAAGATAACTGTTAACTAAGTAGTTTCTGCAAGGACACTTCCCTTTTGAGGCTCAGGAATGTTGGGTATTATTAAGGCTCCCTCTGCTCAGAGAGCTTTCTCTAACTTGAGTGACAAGTTGGGTGAGGTTCTGTAGAGTGAGAATCCAACCTACCACAGCAGATTTTGCTAAATACTGTAACAAAACAGATCTTTCTGATGATGATTTTTAAAAGAAAAAAAAAATGCTGATGAGTTTGATGTCTGTTTGTCTGGGTGTCACTGTGTAGTATTTCTGTTGTCAGAGAATGCCCAGATACAAAAGCTTTCCTTGGTGTATTACACAAAAATAAATATGAGTAGTATACAAATATAAAAGCTTCATTACTTTTAAAGATAGCTACATTATGTCATAACATCTACAGGAAAGAGATTACTTGTTAGCAGAAATCTCTTGCTAGCCCTGAAATCTGTAAGAATTTGAGGTAGCAGCAGACCTGAAACTAAAAAGTAATTTCTACTAAATGCAGTAATTGAGCGATTAGCAGCAGGGACAGAATTGATGAACTGGTTAGGATCAATTTGTGTTTGCCTCGTCTCTTGAATTACTAAACCAAATGAGAAGTGCAAGGAAGAAAAACCAAGATAAAATAGGAATCATCCACACCGTTCAAGATAATTTTGCAATTCCCATCAGAACAATCGTAAATGTAGCTACTGAATATAATTTGCACAGGTTTTTTTGTTTGCTTGGTTGGTTGGTTGGTTGGGTTTTTTTCTAATAGATCACATAATCTTTCATGTATCTTTCAGAGGAATGCAGAACATTAACAGGGCTGAGGTGCTGTATTCTAATATGGAAAACAGGGAGGGGTGGAAAAGAGAAAGTAAGATGAAAACAAAATTATAATTACTGATTATGTTAGGAATAAAAGCAAACATACACTAGTTAGATTTCTTATCCTAGGCATCACTGGTCAGTAAAATTTTATAACCTAAAGGTGATTTTTTTTTTTTCAGTAAATCCAGCTTCTTCCCCTTGGCTGTGCTTTTGCTACTACTCTAATGCCAAAAGTTTGTAGGTGGTCATTATGTATTATAATCACAGAGGTTATTCCTATCACGTAATTACTGAACTGCCCTGAGCACAGATGTACTTTAATGAGCCTTTGGGGAAGTGGATTTAGCTTTCTTCTGTTTCTGAATGGCTAAAAACCATTCATGCACTGCTTGCAGACTCACTGCTTGCACATGGATTATATTTACTGTCAGTCCTTGTTTCTGCTATTTAGATTTAAATGATCACAGCTATTTCTTCCTTTTGAAGACTCATAAAAGCTTTTAATTTTTCTTATTTAATTTATTTGTGATTTGTGATTATTTCTGATTTGTTTCACAGAAATTCAAAAACAAAAGTATTTTTTGTTTTTTGGACATACTTTCTTGAGAACTGTTTTTCCTGGATGAGGTGAACTGAGGCACATTTCTCAAGGAAAATACTGCTTGTTTAGTTTTTAGTGAAACAGCTACTTTGTGGAGTCTCTGTGCCAGTACATTATGGCACAAATGCTCTGCCCGTGGAATCAAGCTATAGAGGAAATGAGATCAGCAAATATTAGTTTAGTAAGGAATCATTACAGCATCTTTAACTTTTCAATAGTTTCATTTAAAGCACTATAGATCTTCTGACCCCTGTCTGCTTCTGCATTTTTCTATGCATCCCCTATAAGAAGAATTGTCCTATGGTTAGATTACCTATGATACCTAAGACTCCCTTTTCCTTGATGATTTAACAGGAAGCCTGTATCAAAAATCAGAGATTTGTGGTCAATGGCTCTGTGTCCAGGTGGAGGCTGGTGATGATAGGTGTCCCTCAAGGTCTCTGTCCTGAGGGATGTCCCTGAGGACTCTGTCCTGACCTTGTGCTTGCTAATACGTTTATCAATTACATGGACAGCGAGGTCATTTGCAGATGACATAAGACTGAGAGATGTAGGGGACAAAAGAGAAGGAAGTGATGCCAGCCAGGGGGAAACCTGGACAAGCTTGAGAATTGGGTCCACAAGAATCTCATGAAGTTCAGCAAGGGCAAGTCCAAGGTACTGCTACCTGGGCTGGGGCAATACCAGAGAGACAGGGAGAAGAAGACATTGGGACCAGCCCTGCAGAGAAGCACTTGGTAGTTCTCATCGATGAAAGGTTTCATTGATGAGACAAAAATATTCACTGGCAGCCCAGAAAGCTGAATTGTAGAATTGTAGAATTGTATTCTGGGCTGCATCCAAAGCAGGTCAAGGGAGGGGATTCTGCCCCTCTGCTCCAATCTGGTGAGACCCATCTGGAGCACTGGATCCAGCTCTGGGGTCCCAGCACAAGAAAGATGTGGACTTCTTGGTATGAGTCCAGAGGAAGTCCTTGAAGATGGCTTGAGCACGTCTGCTGCTAAGAAATGCTGACAGAATTGGAGTTTTCAGTAAGAAGAAAAGCTTCCAGGGAGACCATATTAGAGATTTCTTTACTTAAAGGTCTTATAAAAAAAGAGAGCAACTTTTTACACAGGTAAAATGTAGTCATAGGAAAACAAGAATGGTTTTATACCAAAAGAGTAGATATCTAGATTAAATGATAGGAAGAAATTCTTTACTGTGAAGGTGGTGAGGCACTGCAATGAGCTGTCCAGAGGAGTTGTGGATGCTCCATTTCTGGCAGTGGGACCAGGCTGGATGGGTCTCCGAGCAACCTGATCCAGTGTGTGGCAACATTGCTCATGCCAGGGGTAGGAAGTGTTGGAACTAGATGGCCCTTAAGGTCGCTTCCATTCTATGATTTCATTGTCCTCCTGATTTTGCTTTTTAATTTAGCTACAAATAGGACAATTAATTCATTTATTTGAACCATTGCTACTTCCTATAGCCATATGAGAATTATAAAGGTTTGTGTATATATGGATTTTCCAGTAGATAGGTATGTTCTCTGAGCTATGAAATACATTACCTCCAAGAAACCAGATAAGTAATTGTTATCAGAATACTGCATTGAGAATCCTGTAGTACTTTACACAAAGAATATTAATAACTCTATATCTCTGACAAAGAAAAAATTCTGGCAGATCATCTGATGATGTTATTAGAGAGACAAAATTTGTAATATAAATGTCAGACCTCAGTGTTTAGAAATAATTCATCCAAAGCTATAAAAAAATCACATAATTTGTTTTAAAAAGTAGTCAGATGAGGAATTTTTTTTTATTTGCTTGTGGCTTTTCAAGATTTGCATTGCAATTTTGTTAGAAAAAGGTTAAAAAGAAAAGCTGATTTGTTTTAGATAGTTATTGGAGTCTAAACACAAGGTCTATGACAAGAAATATTACTAGACTCACTAAGTATCTAAGAGAACTATAAGACTGTGAAAATTCAATTTAGTTAACTCCATGGCCAAAAGGCTTTGGTTTTTTATCTATTACCTGATTCTCAGGCTGCTAGAATTATCTTCCAAATCGTGTTCCCAACTTCTGAACCTAGACTCTTGTACAAAGTTGATTACAATGTCACGTACTATGCTGCCATAAAAATACTATGGAAATAGCCCTATTTGTCTCCTTTATTTTTTATAAAAGAATGTAAATTATCTAAGTTAATTTAAATTAATTACATTTTAATGAGTTTTTAGAGCTGTCATAAATTAAGATTTATAAATTAAATATAGCGATATCATGCTATTACACTAATGAATATCCCATATTTACATAAATTTATCAAATTTCACATCTTCAGCAGACATTTATTAATTTGAAAAATGTTATCAATAAGTAAATTTCAGTGTGAACACATATTCCTTTGGTAGAATTTATTTATGTAGTGGTGTTGTTGGAGTGCATGGAAACATAGCTTACTCTTGTACAGGAGAATTCTGAGGGATTAATTTAAAATAAAAGTCTACAAACATGGTAGAGAAAAACTGCAGCTGCTATAATTGGAGAAATTAGCTCAAACTATCATATTTTGAGTTTAATATAGCAGTTAGGTCTGCTGTATTTTGACCTGTGATAGCAGAGAGGCACTAATATTGCTGGGTGAAACTTTTAAGGGTAAAGCTTTTATCACATATTTTCTCACATATGGACAGTGTCTGTAGGGCTTAGCATAATTAGAACAAACTCTGCCATAGTCACAGGGACTAATTCTTGGCCTAAAAAACATTTGAAAACATTTAAATTGATGATCACAATAACAACAATTCAAGTAAATGAGAGCACTACTCAGAAAAAAGAAGGGCGGTAGAATTTAAAACTGATGGGGTGAACTGCAAAATCCTGGTTTTATGACCAGTTTATCGCACTGACTCATACAACCAACACCAATGTGATATTCAGAAATTCCAGCAGTGTCAGTTTGCTCATGTAGGAGACCTAGTCTCAGACACACACTCTATATTTTCAACTTTATTTCTGGTGTTGGTACAGTATCAACTGTAGAAGCTAGGTGTGCAAATATTAGATAAACAAGTAAAAATTTCCTTGATAAAGACAACCATCTGTCAACCACTTTACAGCATGACTCAAAAGTAACCCTTTTACTGAGATGGATTATCAGTATAGCCACTTTAGCATTGATTTAGGAAGTTCAAGAAGTCATTTGAAATCTGTGAAATTCTTACTAAAATATGGATGAAGGACAAATTGAAGCCATAATCACAACCAAATTAATCTTCTACGATTTTATATGACAATGCCAAAAACATCTCAATAGACATGTAAGAACTTAGAACTGTTCTCCTGTCATCTATGTTCTTTCTGAAAATTATTCTCTCTGTCTTTTCTTGTAGGTAAGGAAATTTCTTGTCACACAGACAAGGCAAAACCCTAACCTGGAGGCCACATTTAGAAGAAAAACTATGTTTTAATTTTTTGGGTTTTAGCAGGTAATAAATCCAGCTCTGTTTTAACTTTTCATGCTTGTGAACTGGTATTGGGCATGAAGCAAGATGCTGAGCATATCAGAGAGTTTAAGGTTTTCTATTCATATGTAAATTAATGGAAATAATTTCAAAATATTTCCAAATGCCTTTTTAGAATAACTAATAGGCAACTAATAAACAGTACTTGTAGGTACAAAAAGACACTTCCTTATGGTGGTTTTTTTTGCTTATCCAAAGCACTAGAAGGAGGAGCATGATCCCCCTGAACAATATGTTTCCATGCTTGAGTATGTGTATATGTGTATACCTGCCCATGCTATGGAATTCTAAAAATCACTTGGAGAGCAATGTAAAAAAAATAGTTTAACTTAGGAAGCTTAGTCGTTTGTAACCATAATTCTAGTGTAATGGAGGTTGCAGAAAAATGAGTCAACTGTTAATGTTTTTTTTCTGGTGTAAGAATCAGGGACCACCAATGGAAATAGTAGAAACAGCCAAAAAAATCACATGTGATTATTCAACCCTTAATGAGCAATAGATCAACAAAATTCCTTGTCATATGAAGGTGTAGATGTAAAATGTTGATATGGGTTCAGAGGAAAATGGATAAAGAACTTAGAATTGAAACTAAATCTAACTCAGGAAGCTAGAATTTTCTGTGAAACAAAACAGAAGGTCATAAAAGAGAAGGGTAGATTGTAAAAGTAGTCATGCATGTACATAATAAAGATGATACTGTTGACAAGACACAACCCATGGGCAGGTCCCTAAATCTCTAAAATCTCTTTTCTTCTTAAACTTCCTATTTGATTTTTATGTTCAATTGCCATATGAATAGTAGCATAGAATTATATATATATGTGTATATATATGTATCAGACTAAATCACTAAGAAATCAGCTACTCAAGTATCACCTTCAAGACCAATTTGTATCACACAAAATCTGTGATACTTAAAAACTCTTCCTCCCTGCAAACTGAGATCATCCCTTCAGTCTTCATGTAGGTTCTTGGTATTACTGGTGAGTCATTAAATTAATAAGAAAATGGCAGAGTGTGTTATACACTATTGAAACATTTATGATATTGCTTGAGATGTATGAAACTGTTGTTCCTTGCTCTTGTCTTCGTTTTACCTTTTCTAGACTAAAATCTTTAGTTTGGATTCTACTGAGAAGCTAAGTGATAGGTTTTTAATACAGTTATATCAACTTAAAAACCCACCCTGACAAAGATGTCAGGGTGATTTTTTCCCTACCTACCTGATTTTTGCCCCATGCAAAGCAAGAACATCCTTTGCAAATAGCTGATATTTTGTAATTCCATAAGGCTTGAAAAATTTGTGTATATGCTCTGGGCTGTTTACATACTACTGTTTTATAACCTGCTGGTCTCCACAGAAAATTCTTGCAAGAACTAAAAAGTCTTCTCTCTTTATTTACTCATCAGGATGTTACTGGTGCAGGTGGGACCAGAAATGAAAAGGAGTTTCCTCCTTTTGTGTTTCCTTATTTCCTATGAGTATATAGGAAATATACTGCAGCAAATACTCATAGGAAATAACCTTCAGTTAGGCAGACACACATTGACTAGATCATGCCTGTGTTCTTCCAAACAGCATAATTGCAAAGTTATTTACTGTTGCACTGGTAGCTTTAAATAGCTAAATTATAGCTAAGTTCCTAAGTTATAGCTAGGTAGCTTTAAACAGAAAACAAAAAACAAAAACAAAGAGAAAAACCAAACCATACCAAACAAAAACAAAACACAAAACAAACCAAACAAACAAAAAAGCTGAAAACTGTCCAAGAAATCAGTGCTTGCTTCCTGATCTGATTTAAAATTCAAGCAAGACCCTCAGAAGATAGAGACAGGGGAGCTGTTGCAAAAACTGAGGCATGGTGAGACAGCTTGCAAAACTAGGGAGAGCAGTAGCTGTGCAAAAGCTTTTCAGTATAAGTGGGCAGGGAGGAAGAGGAAGATGGAGTCTTTAGTAGATGGAGGAGCACAGCTGTCAAGGGCTTGTCTGTGGGATAGCAGACCGGAGGAGAGAGCTGGAGGTCAGGGTCAGAAGAAAGGATGGTGAGACAGACGGCACCATGGAGGCAGCACATCAACAACCACCACGTCGTGGATGTTCAGTGGACCACCTTCAACAACCTGACTAAGTCTCTGGGTCACTGACACTGGCTTCCTTGAAGGTTTCTTCTTTCTGATATTTTCTGGTTTGGCACATAGTGGGACAGAAATTGTCAAGGAGATTTGGGGGGACCATCAGGGATATCTGCTTAGGACATATGCTAGACATGAAAAGAGTCCTCTGACATTTTATTCTTCTTTAATTTTAACTTTATTTTAAAAATAATTCTTTCAATCTAAAAGTAAGACAAACCAATCCCCACAGTAATTTAAAAACAATTTGTCATTTGAAATAATACAGTTATTGCAATTTATAATACTCCTTTGTAAAATTTCAGTAGGTAAAACAAAGAATAAGTGATTGGCTAGACAGTGTACTATAAACAGTAATCTTGATCTTGAGGCTTTAGAAAAGAGAATTAAAATTTTAATAGTGTATTACATGAGAAATACAAGGTTATGGCCATTATGGAGTTGTATAAGAAGTACCCAAATGACAGGATATTGGCTATGTCTTTTTCATTGTGGAGAGGAAAAAAAAAGGCAATTTTTGATACAAATTAAGACTTTCAGCACAAATATCAAGCTCCTGACCGCAGCTGTAAGAGCACAGTCATGTTTGCACAAGATATGTTCTCAGATTCTGAAAATACATGTTTAGGCGTTCATTCAAATTCTCCCACTTCTGGGACTCTGGTAGATTTTTATTCCATGAGAATATTTAATCTAATTTTGAATTGCATTAAACTTTTGGCTTCCAGATTGTCCTGTGGCAGCATGTTCCAAAAATTAATTATTCATTATAAAAAATCTGCTGCATTTAAGGAGCTCTAAACATGCTGCCTAACCAAGTTACTTAATAACTTAATTTGATCCTTGTGTTATGAAATCTATTGGGCATTGTTTCCATGATTCATTATTGGATCTATTTCAAATCCAGAGAACATTAGTCTATTTAATTTCACTAAATGTTTCTGCTGTACAATGTGTTGGGTATGTGAAAATCTGTGAACGAGAAAAGTAAATTTCAATCAAGGAGTTTTTTAAACTCACCCACATTAAAAGGGAGCCAAATGAGTTGTGGTTTCTAATGGCTATAGTAAATCTTTATTTGTTTACCTAAGATATACAAAAAACCCCTCTAAAAACCTTTGTGTACATTTGTGTACACCAGTTGTACATTTTGAAATATTTCACATGCTGTTAATTTAAGAAACATTTACCACAAAATAATAATGAAAATGTGATATTTGAATTATTCTTATTGTTGTTGTTGTTTAAGTCTTTCATAGTTAGTATGAATGTTGCAAAACCAACTACAGCTTATTCCTCACACAGTTGTGATAAAAAGAACTGGAGACCTTATATTAAATAAAGTAAAATTAAACTCCTTGCATCTCCTTGACTAATTTTGTCTTGTTTGCTTTTAGTGTGGTGTTGGCAAAAGATAAATTCTTCTTCTTTCTTTGATGAAAATTAAATGCTTCTAATGAAGTTCTGTCACTTATGGAGAAATATTTAATGGAATATATTTAATAATGTACAGGGTGTGTACGTACAAGGAAAAAAGTATCTTCAAGAACACAAATACTTCCAGTGAACTACTTCAGAATAAATGGGGATCTTCTGTTGGACTAGCATGATATATACACTCTCTTGGAGCTTGAATGTCACTAGAGATCATGAAAAACCCAAAACAAGAAAAGAGAAAGAGGTGATAGACCAAAACAATACACTTGTATTTTCAGAAAGCTAACTTTGAAAATGTGATAAATGCTGTATCGTAAGGCTCAAGGTTTTCATACTAAAACTCTCTAGCAAGGTTTATACAGGGGTTGATAGATAGCCTAAATCATATTTTAGAAGGGGATAATGTATCTTATGGCCTGATGGATGCTTTTTTCACCTTGCTCAGTCTCTGGGTAAATGAGAATAGAAAACTACCATGGATGTGTGAAATATTTTCTACATGGACTGATGAGGATATGTGAAAATTATTATATTTGGGGGTTAAAAAAAAGAAAAAAACTCTGATCCCAGAGACATAATTATAGAATCGTAGAATCAGAGTCATCAGTGTTGGAAGAGACCTTTAAGATTTTCCAATCCAACCATACATCTGACACGGCCACCATAAACCTCTAAACCACTCGACCACATCGCCCATCTATCCAGAAGCCTCTTAAACACCTCCAGGGATGGACATTCCTCACTTCCCTGGGAAACATATTCAAATGTCTGACTACCCCAATAGTGAAAAAATTTTCCCCTATCTAATCTGAATCTTCCCTGTATCAGCCAAGGCCATTTTCTCTTGTCCTGTCAATGCAGGCATGGTAGAATTCTCAGGGTTTGTTTTGGAAATGAAAAACATATACATGGCACACTCAACACATTTTTTTAGATAAATATTTTTTTGGTACATGTCTTTTAGGTAAAGAGAGTAAGAAAGGAATCTTTCTGTCTAGTAGATATAGTTAATGAGTGCCAAAAATCCATGAAGACATAATCAAGCTTGTGACAGCACAATCAGGAGCAGCACACTGTACTCCAGATGTAACTATCACTGCTATCACTGCTATCACATGAGCAATCTGCAGCCTGCCTTCACCCTCACTACAGACTTTGTTAGTACCATCATGACTTTACTGGTATTGAGTAAACCTCTGGCTGTCCATCAGCTCCTTGGGTGATGCTTATTTTGTCATAAGCTTGCCATGAAATAGCTGAATTGTGTTTTTCTCAGTCAAAAGCTACTTCAGCTTCCTTCTTTTAAAAATGTAAGTTATAATAAAATAACTCAGTCATAACTGCATCTCTTGCAAATTCTACCTGACCTCCAAAACAGCATTACTTCATTTAAACTAAGCCCCAAGATTAAGCCCAGCACAGATTCCATTTTCCCAGGCCTCTATACACATGGATGGTATTTGTGTCTTGGCTCAGTGCTGTGGTAAAACAGGCATACACAATTGTCTTCTTGTCCTTTCCCACAATGGTTTTCGTCAGAGGATTATGTGAGCACAAAATAAAAAAAAAAGCTACCTTATACTTCACCCAAGGTGTTCAATCTTGGTGGTGAAGCACACTGCAGACTGATACAACCCTCTAGACATGTCATTCAGTGCCATCACTTCACTCTTTAAGGACCAGTCAGTGGGCTGAACAAGATCCTCTTCATGGATCCAGACAAGAACAGCTGATGGTCAGAAAGCTGCATCCTATCTAGTGGAGCAATTACATGGAGGAAAATACAGCCGGACCTTAAAGAGTCCATGTTTCAAGTCTCTTTGATGGCTTTTAATTAGCTACTACTGTATTGGGTATTAACCTGCTTTCTTTTTTTTTCTTTCCCCTCCTTCAGAAATAAGCTACAGACCTAGTTTTAATAAGTCCATCAGTTACCTTCATATGAATGTGATGGTTTATCAAAGGTCTTTTTCTCCATTCCTACATATGTCACTTACACTTAAGCTTCCCCCTCAAATTCTTATCCAACTTTATAGGAGGGTACTCTGTACATCCAAGGTCATGATTAACCTTTGGTGGTGCTGCTGTGTATCAGTTTAGTGAAGTGTTGTATGGAAAGAAAGCATGTAGAACTTCAAACATGGGTACTCATTTCTCCTTCACTTAAATATTCCAAAGGTTGATTTGATGTAATTAAGACACACATCAGTATAAATCATTAAAATTTGAATTTGTCACAGCTTCAGTCTCCTCATGACTATAAATGCACGCTATATCATGCAGTTTATCATAATGAATGGAGAAGGCAAGGAAGAAATGGTAATTAAGTAAGTTTTCTAAATAATTAAATTGTCAGGCTAATTGTGGAAAACAAAAGAGCATCAACAATGTCCTTGTAGGAGAAACTGGATATAGAGAGGACCTAGAGGGGCACAAGTGAGTGCAGTGACAGATCCAAAGTAGCTTTCAAGCTGACAATATCAGTGTGCTTATAAATGTAATATAGTTGTATACCCTTGAGTGACTTAGAACTATGCATAATGACAACTAAGGTCTAGCATTCATTAAATTTCTATACTATAATTGCATATTTTTTATTCAATCAATTCTTATGTTTTATTAAATCAATTCAATTTTATGCAATATATTGCATTCTGGCATGGGCCAATTTTCATTTAAAGTTCCAATGATATGTACAATCATATTAGACTATAAACCAGGAAGTGTTTAAAAACCCAAACACATACCAATCCAAAATCCACATAAAGGCAACACATGTGCAATCAATACATGTGAAATGCTGATTTTTAACCTTGAGAGCAAACATTACAATAGTAAAAACCTGAAGAGCAAACCTGTCTCAGGCAGACAGACAGCAAACTCCATACACCTTGTTATACACAATGATAAATTAAAGTGAATAATCTGGCAACATTAAAACACAAATCAACACAAAGACTAATTAATCAGATTCTATCACTATTGCAGCAAATAAATTTTACAACAAATTGAGGGACCTGTGCACACTCTACCTACATCATGTATAGGTACTTTGGGACTGAATAGTCAAACACAGCATCTTCTTAGCTCAGTCTGGGACAGATCTCTCTATTGCTTTTATGCATGTGTTGAGGCCTAGACAAATCTTGCTGTGTTTCAGGGAGTATAAACTTGACCTAGAATGCTGTTTCTGTCCCGAAAAATGCAATAGAAATTAAATGTTCACAGGATCCTAAAGAGAAAACAAAAATGCAGAAAGGTGAAGGAACTTCTCTTGTTCATAGAACAAAATTTCACTAAGAATAAATAGATACCCTAAGATATTTTACCTTTTCATCTTGGGATCATCCTGGGTATGTGTTCCAACTACCTAATTGGCTTCACATCCTTCAAAGGAGGTCTTTTATTATGTAATCCATTGCTATATTGTATGTTTTGAAAAAATCATGAAATCAAAATTGCAAATCTGTGTATTGGCAAGAATTAGTTCAGAAATTGGGAGGCTTCTGCCAAACAAAAGTAATGAATGCCAGAGGATGAACTCAGTAAGTTTTCCCAGGGTATAACATTGACATTTAATTATCATAGCTATTTCCCCTTGCCTCTCTTTTCTCCCTTTGGTTATAATGATTCTTTAAAGAGCTTTTACAACTTCCTCATTAGTCCTCTTTTAAACTATAATTAAAAATAATTGATCTTGTTACTAAGGGGTCACTTATGAACCCCATTTCCTACTACTATTTCAAGAAATTACTTAAACATGTTTTTTAACCCCTACAGTTTATCTCCAGCATTTGCATCAGTTATTCAAAATATTCTTAACTCCTATTAATTATCAGTCTAGAGTCACAAGGAATCCATTTAGGCATGTTCCTTCAGGAAAACATTTAAGTGTATCTATAAACATTACCATGTAAGAAAAAGTTCTGTGTCTGGTGAATGGCAAGCAATTAAGCTGTGTATGAGCTTCAGATTACCAAACAAAACAAACAAACAAACCAACAAACAAATTTTTCTTTTTTTCTTTCACCTATATAGGAGAAGAAGATAGATGTAAAAATGAACGAGAGCTAAACGAGGTACACGTTGACAAGGAATAACTAAGTGCCCTACTTGCAGAGCATATTTGGAAATTTTTTGTGCCTTAGGAGTAAAGAGAGAAACACAAAATTACATATAGACTAACAGGTCCATACCAGCTGGATTAATTTAAAGGCATAGAAATAAAAGGAACTGAAAGGATTAATTCATTATTCAAGACATTATCCTCCCTTTCTCCTTGGATAATTGGGATATAAACCTTGCATATGGACCGTGGCATTAACTGAAATCATAGAAGTATCCGTTTAAGAACTCCCACAAGGTAGAACTGGTAGAGATTAGAGATTTCGTCAGATTGGATTTTTCAATAACCATATAAACAAAAGCATTTTCTGTGATTTCTTTTGTTTTGAGAGGCATTGCTCTTTCTCAAAGGCTAATTGCAGTTGCTAACTATGTTTCCATTTTTTTTAATTTATACCCTTTAAAATGTGACTCTTATTTTATTTGCATGAAATATGCAATTGCAATGATGAATATCATCCTTTTGGCACTGTCCAGTGCAAGGTTTTAAAGTCTGTAAAAACGGTATCCAGCTGTGTATGTCTGAGGTGGGATTTTCTTGAAACACGTTCGGTCTGCTTCATTGCAGTACAAGATAGCAGTTATGTCCAGATCCGTACTCATTCCTCATTTGATCTCTCTAGACTTTCCTTGACAAATCTTATCTTATTAGATAAAATAAAGGACAACCAGCTTCAAAACTTGACTGTCTGTGAGGAAAGTCATGAGACTTTCCCATATCTTTGCAGGCAGTGCTTAGCTTCTTAATATTTCCTTCCAAAATCAGAACTTTTACATAGTTTATCCAGTGCTTGAAATAACATTTATGTTGACACCTAAGGGGGTTCAAACAGTTCCTTTGGTCCTATCTGTTGGAGTCCAGGGCACAGAGAATGTTTCTCTGTTTTAGAAAGCCTTGATTCTCAGCTGGACACTGCTTTTAACCTCTGTCCCAGGGAAAAAATTGCCAAGGCTCTGAGATGAGTTGGAGCATACAGGTGTGAACTAGGTAATAGTAGCAGTAGTAGTAATAGTTTATCACAGGGTGAAGAATTTAGAGTTTTAGGATTTTAATATGAGAGTGAATAGGGGACAAGATGGAGGATTTTGGGTGTTGTCTCATCTCCTCCTTGTTCTTCTTCCACTCCATTTTCTGTAGTAGTGGTGGCAAGAAGACTTTGGTTAGAGAAAGCAGCAGCATAGGTGCTATGCGTGTAGATTAATAGAAGTTACTGGTAGAAAAGTAAAAACAAGATACATGTTAGAAAGTAATTGGACTGATTAGCTTTAAGACCTTGGTTTTGGGTGTTTCCCCTCCATTGTGCCCTCTTTTTTTGCCTTGCTTTCTGATGTGCTAAGTCTAGTGTACTAGACTTCTGATAACAGAAAAATAAATAAAGACCAAAGACAGAGAAAACTCAGAGTCTTGCTTGTTCTTCATTCTTACCAAGAACTCACAAGGGAACCTCCTCCAAAAGGGCCCAGGAGGAAGGATCCCAGTCTTGCCGGACAACCACCAGAAAAAAACCACACACTATCAAATGAATATGTGAGACACAACAAATTGCACCCTTCATCAAATCAGAAACAATAAATTCTCAGATCAGTGATCAGATGGCTTTTCACTGATACAGATTACATAAACCAGCTATTCATAATCCATGTAGGAATGAATTTAAAATCATTTCTGGGAAATCAAACCAGGAGAAATTTCACCCTCTTTATGAGAGAAAAACAGCAGCCTTCAGCTCACAAGGTTCATAAGAATTCCAAACATAATAAGGCCTTCAAAAAATATTCCCAAGACAGTTTATTTTCCATTATGAGAGGAGACTCTTATCAGGATTTTAGTGTTTGCTGTAATTTCCCATTTTATTCCCTTTAAAAAGAAAAAATATTCACAGAAGTGTGCAAAATTCCGATACTTCTAACTGGTGCTACTGTGTACCTTTGTTGACTTGGTATGTACATGTGTATAATCCTTAGGTTATGTTGCATTTCAAATATAACTAGAAGACCTAGGTGAACCAGATGTCTGGTTTTACTTATGTTGAAAATCTTATTTTGATAATAATATCATATAGGAGTATCACAAAAACCATATCTATAAGCTAGTAACTAGTCAATATGCTGCTTGTGAAGCGAATGTTTGTGTCAGATGCACCCATTATATTTATTCTGGTTTTCATTCCCTGAAGTTCTTGAGTAATTTGTGCATTACTCAGTTGATTAAACAGCAATATATTTTTTATATTAGGCATAGTGTGTACACCACACAACCTCCCACGCCAGCTTTAGAAAGGAGGAGTGATTTAAGTTGTCAATGTATGTCAGCCTTTGATATAAATGAGACATGTCAGCTGCACCCGAACACTCATTTTTATACATCTGAGTCCCTCTGGCCTTTTTTTTTTCCCACTACTAAGTTTGGTCTTTGTGATCTGCATAGCGAATTTCATTTAATACAGTAAATGAAGGTAAATTATATTTAGTTTACTCGGTTGTTTAGGAAAGGTATCTGCTGATGCATAATAACACTATCGAGTTATTGTATAGTATAATTTCATATATTCATATATATACTATTGTATAGTATAATTTCAACTTTCTTATCTCTTCAGAGAGATGTGTCAAAACCAGGAGTTTTCACAAACTTCTAATAATGGTTTCACAGCCCTTTTTTTTAAAGAACACATTGCAACACAGTAACTAGGGTGTGATTTTAGTTTTATGTAAAGTAGGGTTATTTTTGCAGTTCTAGGCTGTGATCCTTCATCTATCCATATGACTAATGTTCATATTCATAAAGCATCTTACCAATGCAAAACCACCTTTACAACCTTTTATGTGTTGGGTTTTATGTGAAGGTTACTTAATTGCATTAAAATCTAGATAAATTTCAAAATTCTACTCAAAACTAACAAGCTATGGAAAAAAAATAATTTGGGAGTAATTTTCTTTCCTACAGAGTGAATGCCACCACATCATTTAATACTCCTATCCTACCTAATCTTTCATACACACTCAGACCATGATTTCTCATGGTAAGGAGTGGCACGCGAGAAATAGAAAATCACACATTTAAGAACTAGAACACTAAAAAATGAAACTAATAATCAGACTACTCACATTATTGAAAAGAACTAAAATTCAAAATACAATTAATTATCATAAATTAGGCTTTGTTAAGAAAAACAAGCGCTTAACAATTACACAGAAATATGTGGTATTTTAGCCACAAAAACAATTACATCAACCTAAACTCCTACAACCTACAAATGGTGATATTAATCTATGTCAGCCACATGGGAAAGCTTACATGAGACTTCTCTTCAAATCCCTTATTTATTATTTTCATATTTTTGAGATTAAATTAAAACATTATTTTGAACTACAAATATTTAACACAAATAATGGAAACTAGTGAAAAAGGTAGTGTTAGACAATGACTGAAAGGAAATGTAGAAGTTGGAAAGCACTCAAAAAATGATAGAGAGATTATTCAGGAAATAACATTGAATTAATGCATATTTGCACTAATGAAAGCTGAGTTTGAAGAACAACCCTAAACTCCTTCTTTGAAAACTGAATTTTAAGTAGCCTTGCTTTCCATTTCCAATGAAGCTAAGAGAGCCTTGCAAAATTGTGCATGTTTCCCTGAAAGAGATCAGGTTTGGTTTTCTTAATAGTAACAAGCCATTCCTGCACATCTAATACGATAGCAACAGCTGAACTAGGAGAAAAAAATATTCAGAAAATAAATAAAATAAAATTTAAAAAAAGAAAATAAAAGGAAACCCTAAAGCACATTATAGAAACATATTTTGCCTAGAGTCAGGGTAAAATAGCTCAAACAATGCAAAGCTATCAGTGGTGAATGGGTTACTGCTGGTGGTGTTGAAGACAGCCAGGCTCATCAAACCCACTGTTAAAATCCTGAATCTGAACAATTTATCTGATAAAGTACCTGATAAAGGACCCAACAAGTGATAGTACCAATGACTGATCTAAAGCTTGCATCCTGCAGATTTCTGATGGATAGTCAACCACTTTATTATGTAGAAGCCTAATATCACTCTTCTGAACAAAGGGTCTTCTAACACACCTCTTTTTGGAGCATCTGTGGAGATTCCTCCCTTCCTTCTTTCAGTGGAGATGCCCCTCAACTTTACTCCTTAAGGCTGAGAGAAACAGATTTGCCCACAGCCATTGGTACAGATGAGTGAACCCAATCTCTACTTAATTGGTTTTGCAAGCTTTCATATAATTGCTTTGATATTGCTTCAAAAATAGTGGTTATAGCTGCCTATACTGTGTAGTAAACAATTCTGATTAAGGTATCTTAGTCTATTCATTATCATAATCAATTTATTTGGTTTGCATCCTAATGTTGGTGGACAAGGTTGTATAAAGGTTCAGTTACTGACATACGATCTTTTAGGCAGGAACCATTGATTAAAACTGGGTCTAAGACTGGACCCAAACACAGTTAGTCTTCTCTCTAAGGAAATAAGAAAGCAAAAGGGCCCTTTCTGTACCTTATAACTCAACAGGATGGCTTCTTCAACAAACCTTGTCTGAAGCTCCCATTTAGTATGAGATTCATGAAAGAAAAAATTAACAACTTCACAGCTAAAAGTTCCTTCTAACCTAACCTTTATCCATGTTCTCCCTTAGAGGTATTCCCATTTAATTGCCTACAAATTTGATTGTTGGTGGGATAAATGAGTAGGAACTTCTGAATAGTTAGCCAAACCCAGAAATTCCTAATTTGCTAGGTTTTATCATTTCTTTTAAAGAAATACCATTGTTCAAATGAGCAGTATGCTAAACATTCAATTTTTCATTTTTGAGTGTGTATAAAGTATTTTACCATACTGAAATTAGATTGGGCAATCATATTGAAACTATGTTGGGTTTTTCTTCCATATAAATATCTTGATAATCATAATGACTCTGACAGTTTAAATAAGTAGTGCTGCTTGCTTTATGAACAGAAATAGGCTTGAGCTCATTGTATCCTTCCCAACTAGGCCATCATAATTAAGTCATCTGAGACTTTGCCTCCTATCATAGAAATTGCATTCAGAAAAGTATATATTGAAAAGTAAAATAAGTTAAAAATTCAAAGATTCACTAGTGAAAACAATGTGTACCATTTTATCAATTTCATGTATGGATGAGGAATAGAATTCTCCAATTAAATTGATCAATTTCTGCTGCCAACACCTCAGGTTAAATCTGTGTTATGTATGAATTACATCCACACATCAGAGAAGTGACACGGGGCCCCTTACTGTAAAAAAAAAAAAAAAAAAAAA
>VXAX01006756.1:392974-418146 GCA_013399835.1 Leptocoma aspasia | reverse complement strand
AAAAAAAAAAAGGTGGAAAAAACTACCTCTTAACTGAAGAATTAAGCTCTAAATATTTTTCATTTTACTCACTGAAATGAAAACAATAGCACCTACCCTTTATTCTAAAGGTACAAATCATTCCTTAAGGAATTCTTCAAATCTTCTTTAAAGAATTCTGACAAAAGCAATTCATTTGAAGTTCATTGAACAGTTCTTCCAACACGACATCTGATCTCCATAAACTCTCGAAAAGCCAATCACTCTCAATTTTAGCTTAAACACACATATGTCTCTCCCATCAAGTGTTATGGGGAAAATTAATAACAAAACTACTTTGTAAATAACACAGCAAGGTTTTATTTTCATCATAGTAGGTACCTAACCTTTTAAAAGTTACTATTCAAGAAGTTTCTTAAGTACTGAAAGGTCTAGAGACAGCAGAACATTAGTAATCACTAAATCATTCAATAATCATTGAAACTTACAAAAACCGCAGATGAACAGATGTATCTCACATATTTTTATGATCTGAATCTTAATTATTCCAACATCCCTCTGAAGAAGAGCAGTTTTCATCACTACTTTTGTTGTTGTTGCTCTTTGTATTTAAGAAGATGTGCTTGGATTCCAAATATGTTATTTCATCTAGCAATTTTTCTGTATAATCTATGTCCAAAATTTATGTGATTTTCCGCTATGTATCAGTTTAATCTTTGGGCAATATAAAATCAGACTATCTACTGCTTATTTCAATAATTCATTCTCACTGGCACTTCAGCTTTCCTTTTTGATTTTATGGGTGGATTTTGGGTTTTGAAAATAAAAAAAATATTAGTATTTATTCTACTTTGTCCTGTTCTTGCATATTTTTTCTTTATATTGTAGGCCAAATCATTTGAATATGACATTTCTTTCAGAATATGTATTCACAATGTACATGAATCTATATATCTTTTCAAAATGAAAGTGATACTCTTCCACATTTAGAAACTGAAGGTTATATTATCCAGCATTTTCTGGCAAATTTTAGTCCCTGTGAATTCAAAGCAGCTGTGAGTTATTTTTCCTGGCCAATTGCACTTACCCATACACTGACTGTATGGGTAACCAACTGGTGTCACAGAAAATGGCTTACAATACCAGACTATGTAAATAAAAATAAAGCACCCCTTTTGATTCATGACTTTTATGCATATCTGACTATATAAGAGTGCTGCATATTTCTGGAAGTCCCACCATTAACTATAATGGAAATCTTTCTATCCAAAATCTATTCTAAAACATTTTATTTTACTTTAAGCAATTGCAAATTATTTTCATACATATCATTTTCCATCTCATTATTTTACATCTGTTCATGGAAGGTTTGTTTCTTTTTCTTCCCAAAAACCTTTTTTTACTGAGACTATATATAGTTTAATGTTCTATTCGTGTTGGAAATAACTGCCCTAGTTTGGTCATTCTAGAAGTCAGAATTGAAAGATAAATTAGAAAGAGAAAAAATTGCTTATTTTTAGCACTGGAAATAAAGGGGTTTTTATTACTGATCAAAAATAAAAAAAAAGGGAAAGAAAAGAAAGGAAATCAACCCTATTAAAAGGTCAAAATACTAACAAAGGCTTATCTGTGCTTTTAACACAGAGCAATAGCTTCACTGAATATAGGATTTAATTGTGTACATTGTGATGGTACCCAACATCTGAAATCCAGACTTACCCTTATGGACATTATGTCTATGACTTCCTTTTGACAAAGTTTATGTTAAAAAGCTGCAACTAGCATGATTACCTCAGAATGTAATATGGTTTAATTTTATTTTTCTTAAATTAATGCAGTGCTTCAGAAAAAAAAAAAAAAACACTTCGAGCTCTCCTTTTTTTTTTAATTTCTGAATTCATTTCATTCTCCAAATGTACAGTCATAACAAGTCTTGTAAAGGCACTTCAGTCTTTTACAATCAGAGAGAAAAATACTCTAAAAAGTCCATTTATGATTTCCCTAAAACTCACCTGTTACAGGAAGAATGGTTATATGAAAATATACTGATTTTCAGCCTGTCATAAGTGGAAATTCACTAAAGTACTTAATTCTGTGAGTTTGAAGCACTGGAAGATCTTCAATCATTTTCTTGGATAGGAGGTAGAAGGTGGGGTCGGCTAGGAAGCTGGAAATAAAAGACAGAAACTGCAGTCCTAAATAACGTTTGAGTGCCAGAATTTCATCCATGTCATAGAAAATTGGGTTATTCTGGACTCTGACTATAAAAATATATTAGTATTTTATTAAGAAAAATAGTAGCTGCACCAAAATTCATTATCTCTGAAGAATATCTACTTGGTTTTATAAGATATCTATGTTTATACACAATAATACATTCTGAAGGAAGAAGGAAAAGGGCAGATAGAAGTATATTAAAAGTAAACTTAGAACCAACATTATTTTCAACAAAATTTTAATGTTTAAACAGACAAATACTCATGGTGGCAGTGGGTTTTGTGGTGTTGATTTTTATTTTTTCTTTGCAGCATTTTGTCTGTCCCCATGTTTTTCTTCTGCAGTAGGTTTGTATTGTAGCTTCATGAATAATGACGGGAATAGTAGTTTCATTTAGCAGAGAAAAAAATAAAATATGTATAAGAAAAGGTTTTAAGTCGACAAGTATTTGCCTATCATAATTATCTTATATATAATTATCTTAAATAACCAAAAATCATCAATGTGTTCATTGTCAATGTATATCCTATACTTCATGGGTAAGAGGAAGCTTGATGTATAGCATAATTGCATAAAGTTTTAAATTTGACAGAAACATTTTGTTCATAAGTTTAATCATATTAATTTTAAGAGGGACTATACAATACCTATCAGCAGTATAAATAAGTTGTAAGCTTACAGAAAACTTTGTGACTGGACTTCAAATTGAAGTTGAGATTAGCTTTTATTTATTTCCTAAGAAGACAGGTCATAAAATCTGTCTAGTTAAGATATTTATGCTTCAAAAAAAAACCTTCAAAATCTATATTTTTAAAGAAACAGTTTGTTTTCAAAACATAGCTATAGCTCTCGATTTCATGAACTGCACTTGTGACAGCAGCTATAGCTATCTAGGCTGCTCTGCTTAACTGTATTGAAAAAAAATGCCATGACCAAATAGACAGTCCCATTTTAATAGCTAGCTATGAATAAAGCATGGGATTTTAGGGGTGTGTGTTCAGCATAGAGATGCAAATACCAAGTGCTTGCATAGTCATACAGGATAAGGGTATTTCTTCTGAAAAATGAGAATATTAAAATTAGTGTTTGTATTAGGTGATATCTGAACCACCAAAACTTTATTCATAATCTAAATGCTTTTTGCTATTAAGAAGAGTGTGTTTTCATAGGTTTCAGACCCTTTAGTATGTCTATTTCATCTTATTATGTTTAAGAATATCCTCTTCCTAAAGTGAAGATTTACGCATTTAGATGTGTTTATTTTGTTAAGCTTGGTAATTAGTACCTTTTGGATATAGCTGCAAGCAGCTTGTTACTCACAACCAACCAGCGTCATTTATATAATTCAAAATTCACTTGATAAACAAATCTTACTTAAAATAATCTACCAGAACCTTCAAAAATGTCATTTTTTTATCTGTTGGAAGTGGAACAAGCTCCCTGTCAGACATTGTAATGAAAGTGTAGTAGTATAAAATTAGAAATTTTTGTTATGCTTTTGAACTTGCTTTTTGAAAGTATGCTCTGATGACAGCTGTGCTATCACATTGGTGTGGGTTCTTGATTTAGGAGCCCACACCACTGTGATAGGATAGCAACAACCAGAGCACATTGTGGTCCAAATGGGAGTTGACATAGAATCTTAAATATCATACAAACTCACAAAAAATTTTTCTCCCATTTCATTCAGGGAGAACAAAGAGCTTTTCATGAACTGGAGTGCTTACATTTTGGGCTATTAAAAATAGTTGCTTGTATCATATTTTTGTTTTCTAGATATATTATTATACCTGCTCTTATTTTGAATAACACTGATTAAAACCAATCGGGAATTTCATTTTCTGATCCAGAAAGAAATGTTTTATAAAAAGAATATATTAAGAATTACAACCTGTTATTCTGTAGCAGATAAGAAGGCAAAAAACTTTAGAAAAAATATTCTGCTTAACAACTTTCTGCCAAACAACACCACATTGCCCATGTATATACTGCCGTTATGGGGGTCATACAGAAAGGGTAATTATCCTTTACAACTTCTGACATATTAAGGAAAGAATTAAGTATCCTCCACACTCATAACAAGTATAGAGGTGTGTGATAAAGTCCTTTTATTCTGCAGGAGTCAGAAAGCAGGTTCCCGAAACAAAAACAAGGGTTCCAAAGCCGTGAAACTTTGAAAACTTCAAAGGTATAAGTTTTCTTTCTTCTAAAATTTAGTGTCTCTGTAATTCTTTGGTGAAATATCTTTTTTCCTGTACATATACACATGTTTAAAAAAGAAAAACCTAAAGCTTATGGTTTTTTTGTCATTTTACTTAAATTACAAATCAAATGTAAATTTGCTATAAGTACAATTTTAATTATTAATTCATGAAAAGCCACTTTATACAGTAATCTTATTCCTTAACAAGCAATTAGATTTAAAGTTTATAGAATATCCTGGCTTGGAATGAACTCACAAGGATCATTGAGTCCAACTCCTGATTCCACACAGGGCAACCTAAAAGATTAACTTTAAAAGGTAAAGTATAAGGGCACTGTTGGAAGGCTTTTGAACAGCAATAAGCTTGAGGCCATGACCACTTCCTGGGAAGCTTGTTCCAGTGCTTGACCAATCTGTCTGTGAAGAACTTTCTCCTAATATCCAATCTGAACTTTCCTTGGCACAGGTTTATGACATTAGCTCACATCCAATTACCAGACACCAGAGAGAAGAGATCTCTCTCTGAGACTTCTCAAAAGGAAATTGTAGACAATAACGACGTCACCCTTCAAGTCTCCTCACTAAAGCAGTAAACCTCCAAACACTATTTCAAACTGTGCTATCATGTTTTACTAGTTTAGTTCTTCCAAGTTTCAGCGCTTATGATGAGGCAAATGTGTCTGGCTGAAATAAAATGCCTCTTGATGGCATTAACAGAAGTACTCTAAGGTACTGTTTCTTCTTCTGAAAAGCTCTAATGCAATATAGGAACACAGTCTGTTAAAGAGAATGAGTCAGCTAAGTTAATATGGAGAAGTATTGCATTTTCCTGAAATAATTTCTTTATTTTCAAATAACTACTAATATTTCAGGTTATTTTCCCCACACTTCCTTAAAACATATTTTAGGTGTTTTGTAAGACTTTATTAGGCTCATTATCTTACAAAGCAGAAAACCTGTTGTGAGTTCTCCAATAACTTTTCTCAGACCTTATTTGTCTATGTGCGTTTTGGAACACTCTTCATTCCAAGTTAAGGTTATAAAATCAGATTAATTAGGCCATCTTCTCTGGAAGTTTGCTTCGCTGAGATGTATGTGCACAATGGAAAGCAACAACAAAGATGAAACATGAAAAATTATTACTCTCATGTGCAAAATTAATACGACTAGTATTACACTGCTTACATGATTTGAAAATGTGGCCTGGCAAAATTTAAAGCCAAACACAAATTTTCCAAACAGAACCAGTGTTTTACTCTCTGGCAGTGTTGGGGAGGATTGACTGGATATAGGCAAGCTCAGACTGCAACAACAAAAGTTGGACTTATGTTCTCAGGCCATTTTAAATGAAATTCCCTCTTGCTAATATTCCATTTATGCCTGACATTTATGCCTGGTTTTATATTTTTGTTTGCGACTCATTGACTGTTTATAGTATCCATTGGTTTATGGAGAGTTGCAAGAACATTGTTGAATTAAAATGTGCTGAACCTCGAACATGAAAATACATGTTCTTCTCTGAGCAATTCTGGTAGTAGGTCCCCTTCTGCACACAGCAGATGCCCATTGCCTTTACCTGCCACAAGCCAGTGCTGTACTCTGTCAAGTCACCACCTCCAGAAGATACCATCATATTCTACATATCATATTATATTGCTGTATTGCAGCTTTTATAGAATACTTTTTTTTTCTTTTGTGCCCTAGTCTGCTTCTTAGTGATATATTTTTTAGAATAAGTTACTGGTGGATGCATTTAAATGATGCTCAGATCCTGATACAAATACTTTATAAGCCTAGGTGCACTTCATACAGTATTATTTTCATTGTTCTGTTGGCAAAAATAAACTGCCAAAGTTAGTGGTAAATAACATGTCAATAATTTGCTTTTGTAACACTGCAGCTTTTACTTACATTTTCATACTCCTTCTGTGTTTCTATTTCTGATACGTATGTTCTGTACAGACTCAAATAAATAGAACAATAAAAAAATATTGTCAAAAAAGAACATGAGAAAACTTAAGTAATCAGAAAAGGCATACATTGTTTGATTTCTGAGTTTCATGTATTAATTTTTTCAAAATCACTATATGTCACTTAGATGGGGGGATGGATGGATGGATGGATGGATGGATGGATGGATGAAATGAACACTTCAAGAAAGGTTCAGATGTTTAGAAAATTCAAATAACTAAATGTGCAAAGATAATATAAGATAGGTAGATAATTACGTTTTTTTAAAAATTATTTCCATAACACTTTAGGTGTGATGCTAATTATCATTAAAATCCTTAATATCAGCCCATTGATAAAGATCACTGACTTTTTAGGAAGTAGAGGACACTAAGTGGAGGAGATATTGACTGGAATAAATTAATAGATACAATTAATAGATACAGACCATTGAAAGACGCAAACATCAAAATAACAGTTATTTGTAAACAGTATTTAAATGAAAGGCCTAAATGAGGTGGATTTTCACATTTCAACTGAACAATTTGTTAAATGAATTAGTGAATTTTTGAAAAGGAAAAGAAAATATGAAATGTAACCAAGCATGTAAATTAAATACAAAAAGTTTGTCTTTCAAGAGGCATCTGACAAAGAAGAAAACTTTAAAAAAGAAAAAAACAAAAACAAAACAAAACAAAAACAAAAAAAATCAAAACTCTTTCTTTTAAAGCTTTAAGCTTTTTTTTTTTTTTAAAGTACTTTCATATATCTGGGGATTGGGGTAATATATGAAATTTCACATAAGTAATTCACAGAATGTTTTTTGTTATTTTACTTTAGATTTAGTTTGGCTGCAGAAAACAGTTAATATATCATGTGAGCAGCATTAAACAAGATCTGAACAGTCTTTTTACATACAAATTAATTTCAACTTGAAATGGTAATGCTCCTAAAAGAAATATGGAATAGTTACTGGAGCCTTGTTTCTTTTGAACATCTAAATTTTCTGATTAAGTCCAATTTCTTAATTGTTGCATTCTAGGGTCAAAAAATTGGAAATATATAAGAAATATGACTGTTAAAAAACTTATTACTCTTAGGCTGGAATAGTAAACACAGATCTCTCATTACCTGGGAATGCTGTCATAAATGTTAATAGAATGTCCAAGGAAAAGTGGTGGTGGCAGTTAAAACAGGGACAGTAGCAGTTTGCAGTAATTTAAAAAAATCTGAGATTTTACTAACACAATTGAAAGGCTTGAATATGCAGCTTGCTTTCAGGTTTTTCATCCTCATATCTCAGTGCTGCTCATCCTTATAATAAAAGGTGAATCTGTGACACTGTTTTGTCTCTAGGATAAATGATCAAACTGTTACCCTGGAGATTATGCTCTTAACATCTTTCCTAACTCTTCCTTGTTTGTTTTTAAATTCTTCTGTTAGCAGTGACAGCTACTGTCAATCCTTTTTTTTTTTCTACTGGAAGCCGTCAATCAAAGTGTAGTGTTTGAAGTAAATTTAAATTTACTAAATTTACCTACTATCATAAAACAGAGAAGCCACATTCTGCTTACAGCTTTGGTTTTGGTGGCTTTGTTGATTTTGGTGTGTTTCTTCGGTGTATTGGAGGTTTGGAGGCTGGGAAGGGCATTTTGTTACATCTAAGAAATCTCAATGCAAGCTTTATAGTTAGTCAAAGAACATAAATCCATTTTTGCTTGAGAATTGTGCACCAAGATATATGCTGGTGCATAACCAGCATTCATAACCATCATAACCATCAGCATTCAGCCAAAAGATTGTACTCTACAGTATTCCAACTGTTCTATGAATTTATTATTCTGTGTTCCAAACAAAAAGATGCCTTGGCGTTTTTCATCACAACGTTTGAATTCTCTATCAGTAAATTTTTGACATGGATGTGTAGCATCAATGCTGCAGAAGGCTGTTGTTTCAGATCTGGTGATTAGCTGGAGACACAGGAAGCAATTTTCTGTACCTCAGCAAATATTAGCAAGTTGAGACCCCATCTTTTCTTCCTACTTCTTTCAGGAACAATGAAGTTTTAGTTTTGTTCTGTCTTGCTTTAAGTTTGCAATTTTTTAATAGATGGTCCACTTATTAATTATATATATTTTTTTTAATTTGGCCTCTTAGGCTAATCCTCAGCAATTCTTGCACAGGTACAAAATAGAAAGAGCTTTACTAAACCAGAATAGACAAGAAGATGTTTTCCTGTAAATTGGGTGTTGATATCTTGGAAGGTAGATCACAATTGTGCATTTCTTCCACATTTTATTAAAGATTACTGTATGCAATTCATTCTCTGGTATGAAGAAGGATAAGTGTTTGGGTTTTTTTCCTGTGTGATGATGAATTTCTATTTGTAAGTTAATACTGAGCTTCTGAAAAATCAAACTTGATAAATTTATAAATTAAAATGTTCTTCTAATGAAATTATAGATATCAAATAAAATACCCAAAACTCAAAACACCCTGTCTCTACCATCAAAACCCCCACTCAGAATAGATTTAACTTTCATTTTTCTCCTAAAGAGAATAAAAGTGCTGGCAGATTTAATGTGAAAAAAATTTAATTTACTAGAAACTGTAAAAGTGTATTTACTCTACAAAAATCTAGGATAATATACTTCCACTAAGATTAATATGTGTAATGAGTAGATGAAAATACTGCTGACAGCTCCAACAGCAATATTAAACCCTTACATGTAATCTGTTGGATTGAGATGGATTAAAGCAATTAGCTCTTCCCAAATCTTTATCTTGAGGTTTAAAGTGCCAAAATTTAAAAAAATTTGGTTTTTTACCAGTGGAAGAAAGATTACAGTACAAACACATTCCTGTGCTTATATTCAGAATCAGTATTAGGTACAACAGTCAAAGACAAAGACAATTAGATTGCCAAAATCCTAGGAATTATGTAAACATCCTGGGATGAATTCTGTCTTCACTAGTTTGGAAGTGTGATGTAGACAAAAGCATAAATACATCTTAATGGACCTTCAGTGCAAAAGAGAGCTATGGTCAATATACCAAGCTATACAACAATGAAATATTTTGCTCAGCAAGGTCCTTAACTCTTCTGAAATTATTTGACTTTGCCAATTAGGTGTGACTTTTTGAGACAAAAATTTGCTATTATTTCTTATCATGAAAGTAAGTATTTGGACAATACATTTCCAAGAGCCATTGATCCTTGATAATGCCAGTTGGTGGTCCTCACCTCTTATGTTTCATGTTGCAAGTGATTTCCCAGACTGACACTTCTACACACAATCTGTATTTAACTGCATAAAGAATTTTACATTCTTTGTGGATAGGATGCTGCTTATGATATCACAACTCATTAATGTGTCCAATGAAACTTAAATTTTCATTCTGACAGAAGAAAACAGAAGTATTCCTGAACTTCAACTGTTGTGAATTCAGCTTCATTAATTGCTTTCCAGTTGTATAGCGGCAAATGGCAAAAATGTCTGCCTCATTTTGTAACATTTCTCCACTAATATATCGTTTTATTTTTAGTAGTTGACAGCTCATCCTCGTTTTGAAAGTATTTACTTATGCTCATGTGACTAGTGTCTAGCACTTCTAATTAAAAAAAATCATTATGTAAGCTTTTTTTCTGACAGTTTTAACATTTAGAATGATAAATAGGTGCTGACTTCATAAATTTCCCCTTTCACTTCAGCAAGGGGAAGAAAACATTCCTAGACAACTGAGGAGGTCTTGTAACAGAAATATATATATCTTCCAACAGAGGAGTCTGCTTCTCTTCTAGTTCCAACATCCCAAAAACAACCAGCATGGGTATCTATCTTTAGCATTGGACAAGAAAGTATGCTTCATTCAGAAAAATGGTAAAGATGTTTTTGCCAGACTTGGCTTCTTTGTAAGTTTCTTCCACCAAAGAAAGGGCAAAGAAGTAGGTAGGGATTGTAAGCTACTTCTTTTTAGCAACTGATCTTTTAACTCTTTAAAAAAAAAATCTAAACCCAAATAATTACAAACAATAATCAGTTTCCTTTGTCTCTTGCTTATCTTATACAATATGTTTAGTCTTTTTCCAGAAACATTGAGATCAATCCTGCTAGGGGCATGCAGTGTCTCACCAACATCTTGTGCTAGGAAATGAAGTATACTCACTTCTAAGCAGGGCAATTTCTGAGCAGAGCAATTTTGCTTCTCACATGAACCAAACAGGTAAGCTTGTTCGCTTTTTAATTATCACGGCACCCAGTCAGACTTGTGCTATTTGAGGAAATGAGCATAAGCATAATACAAATAATACTCCCAAATCATGCTGTAGCAATGGAACAGAGCATTCTCTGTGTTACAGCTCATTTCTTTGCCATCAATTTGGAACATAACTGTCACAAATTCTTAATTATTTAAGTAATTAGAAAAAGAAATCCACAATGCTTAAAAAAAGATAGCTACTTCCAATTGCTCCTTTGGGATACTTAATGTAGGATCTGTATATGGCTTAATCTCTGTATGAGTAGAAACATAATGCAGATGGATTAAGAAAGACTAGTTAAAACACTATGCATATGGCTCTGCTGACTTTCTCTTTTACCAACTGTATAGGATGAGAGTATTTATCTATTCTTCCTCTGACTAAACCCAAAGAACCAGGGGGCCTGATTCTTGTTATGAATAGTTTTTTGTTGAAAATGTAAACTTGTTCCACATCTTTAGACTCAAAAATTTCACTTACCTTTTCTTTATATGGCTCAATGACATTCATCAAAGAAGATAAAAGATAACCATTGAAACTAATCATTGTCATAAAAATAGGTCTCCCTGTAGAATCAAGCCAGTATTTAACACTCATAAGCATAGCAGAATGTATCCTTTTGTCAAGGAAACTGAAATATTTTTATTTAAAGATGACTGGAATTGTTGAATTTTATAGGGTCAGATTTTGTCACTCTTTGCCCACTGTTTACTAATATCTATCCTGAGTGTTCCTGATATCCTACTAATATCTATCCTGAGCCTCTGAGAATATGTGGAGAGGCATACTAAGCTTTGCTCTCAAAACCACAGACTACTGGGCAGCTTTGAAATTTCATAAAAAGAAGCAGAATTTGCCACACTTTTTAGGTGCTGGCTGGGTAACAGAATACAGTAAGAACTTTTCATTTCTCCTTGTCTCTGTTAGGAGCGTTTCCAACAAAATCCTGGTTGATAAGCATAAATTTATAGATGAGCTGGTTCCAATTAAATTAAATTAAAGGGTATTGCTGGAGTCAGAGTTCCATACATTAAACTTTGGCTGATGGATGAATTTGACCGTATTAGGTGAAGAGAGTATCAATACCTGAGAGAAGCTATCAGTTATTTCTCTCCACGTATTTCTTCTCCCTTCTCAACTATATGTATGTTGGTATGTATGGTAGAAAACCACTGACCATATTTTACTGTGCTACCTGCAGCCTACATATCTATGTTTTTGCACTATATAGGCTGAAACAAAAAAAAAAAAAAAAAAAAAAAGCAAATTAGGAACATCTTGAAAATAAATTAAATGTGAATATGTCTTCCTTTCTCGTTTGGCATAGCTTGGGGATGGACTCACAGAGCCCATATTCTTCAGAGTGTAAGTAGACATTTGGAACTAGTCCATAAGGAATGATCAGGAGAAAAAAATAGAATCTCATGCTTTTAAAGCCTCATGAAATCAAACAAGAAATTTTTTTTCATAATTTTCTCTGATTCACAGCAGATACACTGTCCAGGTATAGCAGTATGAAAATTGTACCTGCTACAAAATCTTCCTCCCAAGAAAGAAAAGTTCCTTAGATATTTCAGTGTAGATAATTTCTATATACTAAAAATAAATGGAAGCAACTAAAGCATGTCTCAATGCACAAGAACTTGAGTTTTTCTTGGATGTTTCAGGGCTATTTCCTATGAACCTATGATACTGATGTCTATGTAATAAATGATATGTATTTGGATTGGAGTTGCACAGAAATTTGAATTATTTGGGAGTTTGAGTGGGTACAAGTACGCCCATGTAAAGGGAAGGAGAGAATAAGGAAGACCGTGCTACTTGCAGTCAGTTGATTTCTAGAAGATTGTATTACATTATTTAACAAACAAGAATGGGATGAGCTCCACACTGCCAAAGGTGGCAGTAAACTATTCAGTACACATGCTTTCACTGACAGTGGCATCCTCTCCTGCAGTTGCAGCTTGCACCAACTCTGGCACAGATCAAAAGGAAAACATTGCCAAGATCTTTAAGAAGTTTTTGGCAATTAATGAAACATTTTGTCAATTTGTGAAACATTGTCTTAAATGTCTGGTTGCATTCTGAAAATCTAAATATTGCATAGTGAACATTGTTGCTTGCCTGCTGTATGATATTTTAGCATTTTAGCTACTCTAGTCACTATTAATCCTAAAAATTATACTGCCATCTTCCTAAAAGAAATATAATGCTATATTATTTTTTCAATATGAAAATAACAAAGCTTGCCATGATATACCTGTCTTTAAAAATTATGACCATCAATTTTCTACCATTTTTTAAAATTTATTTTGTCTGGCCAATTAATCTGTAATGGATATTGGTGCCAATGTGTTGGTAGCATGGGAGCTGCAGGGCTTGACTCTGTGAGGAGAAGCCAGGAGCTATACATGTTGGACACAGCCAATTCCTGGTGGTTCTAATGGGTTCCAAAACAGACATACCACAGGAGACAGCTGGGCATACCAGTCACGCTGCTGGTGACTCCAAAAATATGTTTAAGAAAGGGTGAAAAATGCTGCACAGCAGCATGGTAAGGAGGAGTAAGAAACATGAGAGAAACAGCTCTGCAGACACCAAAGTTAATGAAGAAGGAGGGGAAATAGGAGCATATTTGGTACAATAGTCTGATACTGGCCATCCATCTTGGTAGAAGTGTTATGATGTTGCAAAGGCTAAAACATGTTTTAATTAAAGATTTGAATAATGATGACATATAGGTTTCATGGTGGGATTCTCTAAAGTGTAGCTGAGTTTTCTGTGTGTCTTTGGAGGGTGAGCCTCACTTCTACATCAAGGAGAGAAAGTTCTGGTCTCATGAACAATTCAGAATGTATAATAATATGTATATAATAATATGTATATGCAGGTAGATTTACACCAAATTCAAATTACATGAAATAAAAAGCAAGGATAGCTATTCTGAAATAATACTCAGCTGACTCTAAAGTTCATTTTAGTTTTTGAGTGTAAGGTTTACTCCATGAAGAAGTTAATTTTGCAACACTACCTCCCTATGACTGGTTGTTTTAAGGAAAATAAGTTTAATTCCCTAAATTTCCTTCTCTAACATTGTATCTTTACTATCATGTTTTTGTTATGTTTGTAGTAGGAGATAACTTGCACTTCAGTGTGATATCCAGGCATCCACTGGAAAATGAAGAGGGGGGAAAAACCTCAAAACACAGTAAGATGATATCTTTGTTAATGTGAGTGCCAGGTGAATTAAGTGGAGAATAAGTAAATATCATTTCATAACAGGAAAATATATGAATTAGGTATATAGGAATCACAATAGAAGTATTCTTGGGAGGATGGAAAAAAGCAAAAAACAAAGCAAAACAAAAAAAGCAGACCATCTCCTGTGACACTCTGATTTAGCAATTCCACAACCTTATCAAAGGAACAAGTAAGGAATCACCATTTGCAGAAGTATAAAATTAGACACCTTGTTATCTTTATGTCACACCTTCACCATTAGAATAGGAACTGTGCATCTGTTACTCACCTGATTATTGATTAAATATCTGATGCATCATCAATATCAACAGGAAAGAACATGTGCAGAAATCTAATTTGCTCATTTGTGGCATGACTATAAAGACTAGGCTGTACTAGTGCAGCTGGAGATCAAAATATTTTTGGAACTTTGTCTTTAATTAGACTGTAGCATCTGGTCTCCTAAAATATACAGACTTTCTGGTGGAAACCATGGCCCTCTTATTTTATAAGACATGATGGACAGCAAGAATGTAGAGTGAGAAAGTCTAGAAAATAACTGAATGAGGATATGCCAAATTATAGTGATTTCTTAAAACTGAAACAAAGAAAAACATGTAAAAGTGACAAATATTTAATTTGTGGTATGATAGTTCAAATCAGAGTGGCAATTAGAAATATAACAAATAAATTTTGAAAAATAAATAATATAAATAGTTATTGTAGGCAAGTATCAAAGGACATATCCTTACTTTCCTTAGAGGGATGACTTAATCATAGAATCATAGGGTTATTTAGGTTGGAAAAGACCTCCAAGATAATCAAGTCCAAACACCAGCATATCAACAAAACCATAACTTTAAATGCCATATCCAGTCATTTTATTCCACTTCCTGTACACTTCCAAGGATCGTTACTCTACCATCTCCCTGTGCAGCCTCTTCCAAAGCTTAACAACCTTTTCAATGAAGAAATTCTTCCTGAACTTCCCTTGGTGCAACCTAAGACATGTCCTTTCCCCCATCATTGCTTGCCTGGGAGAAGACACCCTCACCTTGCTGCAACCTCCTTCCAAGTAGCTGTAGAGAGTGATAAAGTCACTCCTGAGCCTCCTTTTCTCCAGAATAAACACCCCTAGCTTGCTCAGCTACTCATAGGACTTTCTCAAGGTTCAGCCACAACAGTGATAAGAGCTGTGGTCCTGCTGGCCACAGTGTTCCTGATACAGGCCAGGATGCCACTGACCTTACCTGGACACACTCCTGGCTTATGTTCAGTTGCTGTTGACCAGCATCCCTAGGAGGTCATTTCTCACTGGAACACTGTCCAGTCAGTCTGTCCCCAGCCTGCAACACTGTACAGGGTTGTTGTGACACAAGGGCAGAATCCTCGGCCTTATCAAAAGTCACATCCTTGGCCTGGGCCCATTGATCCAGCCTGTCCAGCCTCTGCAGAGCCTTCCTGCCCTCCAGCAGGGTCAACACTCCCACTCATATTTGTACCATCTGTGAACATACTGACAGTACACAGGATTCCCTCACCCAGATCATTAATAAAGATGGAATAGGATTGGCCCCAATATTGAGCCTGGGGACATTCTTATTGTCTGGACACCAACAGGATGTGATACCATTCATCACCATTCTCTGGGTATAGCCAGCCATTTTTTAACCCAGCAAAAACTACACCTGTCCAGGCCACAGGCTAAAAGCTTCCCATGCCATGGGAGATGGTGTCAAAGGCTTTGCTGAAGTCCTGGTAGACTACATCCACAGTTTTTAGTTCATTCACTAGGTGGGCCATCTGGTATAGAAGGAGATCTGTTGCTATGAACATATTATAAGTTTCTCTGTGTGTAAGCCTTCTGATCATTTTCCCATGGGAGAACATCCTTTTGCTGTCTTTTACTCTGTATAAGCTTTCTGTAAACAAAATATCTGTGTCTGTTCTTCAAGGACATGGAATTGGTTGGCCTCCTCCTACCTATGAGGAGACTGAACTGAAATTACTTTTTCTTTCTGATATTGTAAACTATTCGGGGGGACACATTCCCTAGACGAAGCAGCAGCAGGAGCATGGAATGCTCTCTGTTGAGCAGATATAGAAATATATTAGAATTATGGAGTCATTTTAATAAATCATTTTAGCCTTCTGAATTTGTCGTCAAGAGTCCTTTCTTCAATGCATGGACCACGACGATAGAGATCAGGTTTTCTTTTATAGAAGTTTGGTCAGGTTTTCTTGTTGGCCTTTCCCTGATCCTCACCCACAGGCACCCAACCTTATCATCCCTGCCCTTGAGCTCTGTGCAGTCAAAACCCTCCCTTAATGTACAGAGCCACCCCTGCTTGCCTGCCTGTCCCTTCTGAAGGGCTTATGACCATCATGTGACCACTCATATGACCAGTCATGAGAATCATCCCAACACATTTCAATGACAGCAAATACATCATAACTTTCCTGCACAATTGTTTCAAGCTCCTCCTGTTTGTCACCCATACCACGTGCATTGGTATAGGTGCACTTCAGCTGGGCTGTCCATTGCACTCCCATGGCATGCTGCCAGAAGTCTCTGTTGCCCTCCAGTACAAAAGCTCAATCACTCCCTGTGGCCAGAAACCTGGACAGTTGCATAAATGTGAGGAAGCTCCATCTGGGTCGACACACTCCTTCTAGCAACCACTTTTGACCACGTAGGAACCACAGCTGGCTACTGGTAAGGAAAAAGCTAGCTTTGCTAGCTGGGTAAGGAAAAACTGCCAGGTGAACTCACCTCAGCATGCCCTGTTTGTCCCCTCTGTCTACCCAGAATTCTCCTCATTCAGGGTTGCTTGGCTACCTGGAGGTGTTTAAATCCAAGAGTCCTTTCTTCAAAATGCTCTGGCATGCTCTGGCAATGCCCTTGACAGGTCAGGCCTGGTCCTGTTGAGTCTCTCTATGCCCTCTCAGATTTCCCTGGTTCCAGGAACCCCTTATTTCACTCCTTCTGGTGTTTTGCCCCTAAAGCAATGCCACATTATTTCTGGTGCGCATGTCAGTACTTTGTTCAGTCTACTTGTAAGGGTATTCATGAGCCATTGACCTCAGCTGGCTGCCCGTATTAAGAGTATTAAGAGGAGGATTCTATCACTTTGTATCTAATAAAGGAACTTAATTGCAAACAGTACTCACTTTCATCAGTTGAGGCTAGCTAAACAGTCGAGCAGAGATATACACACCACACTCAAATAAGTATCACATTTATACTCCACACTCAGTGACAACTGGTTACCCCTGCTTTTTTTAGTGTGCTCCAACATCATCTCAATGGCTTTGCAAGTAATACTTCTTCTTTTCCAATTCATTAAAAAATCCCTGAAGACTCATAAAAGATCTTTCACACAAGCTTTTGTATATCATATTATTACTTGGGACCTGTTGTGGTTTAACCCAAGTCAGCAGCCAAGCACCATGCTGGCTTGGTGCAAACTTGTTCAGGGAGAACATTGGAAGGGTAAAAGCTAGAGAAGGCATGGGTTGATATAAAAACAGTTTAATCAGGAAAGCAAAAAATGCATATACAAGTAAAGCAAAACAAGGAATTATTTTGCTGCTTCACATGGGCAAGCAGGAGTTAATTCACACTTCTATGTGTGGTCATTACATGTTAGTGGTTATTTGGGAAGACAAACACAATTGCATCAAATGTCCTCTTTTTCCTCCTTATTCCTCACACTTTATATGCTGAGTATGATGATATATGGTATAGAATATCCCTTTGGTCAGTTGGAACCACTTTTCTTGGCTGCAGATCATCCCACCTTTTCATACACCTCCAGCCTTCTCTGCAGCATGGCAGAATGATAAAGCAGAAAAGGCCTTGGGTCTGTGTAAACCCTGCTTAGCAATAACAAAAACATCTTTTTTATCAACACTGAGTTCATAAATCCAGAGCATAGCCCCATACCAGCCATTGAGAAGAAAACTAACTCCACCCAGACAAAACCAGCACAGACCAAAGATCACCTTGTTAACAACCCTCTTGCCATCGACAGTGCCCTCTAGATCAGCTTGCTCATGGCCCCATCCAACTCAGCCTTGAACACTGGCCAGGGACAGGGTGCTCAAAACCTAGATAAGAAGGCCATATAAAATGTAAATAAAACAGTCACATTTCTTTTTAGAGGTGAAGCTCCTTCCATATATTCTGAGTTCTATTCATGTAAGTCGTAAGGGGAACTGTCACGTTCTTGAAATACCTGAAACCATGAAAGGAAGTCCAAAAAAGTGGAATTCTGCTAGCACTGTGACATATTTTTAAAAACACTGTGTTTGCTGCTAAACTACCTTTTTTTTTTTTTCATGTTTCTTTTTTCTAATTGCAACTGGCTTGTATTCATCTGTTTGTATTTTAAGTGAAGGAAATATCATTGTCCCTATGCTTAAATATAATGAAAAATTTTAGGTAAAATAGATTTCAAGCAGTTTCTTTCATAATTAAAGACTACAGTTCTAAAATAGAAATGTTCTATTGTTCCTCAGAAAGGGTACAAGGAGCCTAGAAATTCTTTGCTGTTTTTTGCAGCATATCCTGAAGATGACAGATCAAAATCTGTTTTAAATTAACCCAGTATCATTTCACTGACAGCATAGCAGAAAAGACTCAACAAAATAATGGGTGTGAAGTGGGGAAGAATGTAGCTATCTTAATATATGAAAAATGATACATCAATTTCTGTCTCAAAGCCATCAGGAAGGACACAAAGTTCTTGAATACCAATGAATATAACAGAGAGTGATTCCTGTGAGACTTGTTATGGCAGTCTTGATGTGGTTTTCTTGGTTAGTCTCAACTGGACTCCATGGTCATCTTGAGACAACTTTTCCATTCTCACAGATGTCAGCCACAAAAAATGATTGCAAGTTACTGACAGGAATGTCTAGTAATTGGGAGTTGCAACACTAAGTTTAGTGCTTGATGTGAAATCAAATTTCTAAATGAAGGACCTACTTATCTTCTGATACATTACAGTTAATTTTAAACAATGTTGTTTGGTCAGCTCCAGAGACTAGACTGAGAAATTTGGATTAAAAAGAAATCCTTTCTCTCAATTGCATGGAACTTGATCAGTACAGGAATTAGTACAGGATCAGTGTCATGTGTGTCAGAGTGTAGTGTCTTGGTCCTTCTTTTGTGGCCGCATGTAATTCAAATGAAATGAAAAATCAGAACAGAGGGAAATTGCTAGTTTAAAGAATCATTCTAGAAATTAAATTGCTTGGTGCTTAGGTAATGAAGGAAATGCAGATGGAATTTGATTTTATTTTCCCCTGAAAAATTAAAATTCCAGCCTTGCTTGCATGGGCTTTAATAAAAGCAGACTTTAGCAGTGATTTGCTGTTGAGCTTTGAGATTATAGTTCCAAAATAAATAGATGGTAGCACAATAATAACTTACTTTTCAAGTTCACTACAGATCTCTAGTAAGTTTCTAATCTAGCAAGACATTTTTCTAGTTGATTTTTGACAGATCCACATGTGAATATTATTGGCCAACGTAGCACACAATGTGTTAGGAAGAAAAATAATATTTTCTTTCTATTTTAAACATATATATATTTACACTGACTAAAAGATTTTGTATTGGCACATTAAACTTCCCAAATACTGCAGATATCAATATCACTCAAATATGCCTCTGCAGTCAGTGATGAATTGTTGAGCTGTTTGTATGTTTCTTGGTGTCACGCTATTTGAAACATATTGATTTTTAATTTTTATGATTGACATATACTGGAATGGTGACTTGCATATTAAAAGAATTTGCCCATGGAGAGTTTAATCCTAAGGAGGAAGAGTGTTCTATGGTATGCCACAACAATTTTCATTTGCACATGTTAAAAAGGAAATGTAACAATTCCCATTAAAATAGAAATACTATTTCTGAATAAGTATGCCTAGATTCTCATGGCTTAATTATCTGTTACTCAGAAAGCTTACCCACTGCAAATCAAAGTTAAGACTTTGATTTAAGTACAAACCCATGGATTAAACTGGGATGCTATTCCAGTTAGAATCCTATGATGCTTAGAATTGGAAGGGACTTAAAGATTACCTGCCTCTGCCCCCTCGCCATGGGCAGGGTATCCTCCACTAGACCAGGTTGTTCAGAGCCCCATCCAGCCTGGCCTTGAGCACCTTGAGACAGGGAGTTAACAATCTCTCTGGGCAACTATTCCAGGGCTTCATCACTCTCACTGTAAACAATTTCTTCCTAATATTTAATCTAAGCCTACTCTTCGCTTAAAGGCCACTCTCCCTTGTTCATATCACTAGGTAGCTTTGTGTAAAAGCCCCTCTTATACTTTCCTTCTGCTTGTCAACCAGGGAAAATAGTGTTCACTATTTTAAAGGACCTGGACTACCATGAAGTATTCTCAATTGCTTTGATGACAAAAAGACAATGTTATTTAATAGTCACTATAGCAGAATCACAGAATTAGCTGGTTTGGAAGGGAGCCTCAAGGATCATCAACTCCAACTCCTGGCCCTGCATAGTAGCATCCCCAAGAGTCACACCATGTGCCCAAAAGCCTGGAACTTATTATCTTATGAATAGATAGATAGATAGATAGATAGATAGATAGATAGATAGATAGATAGATAGATGATAGATGAAGACTCACTAATATATTTTAGGATGTATTTTATGTAATCTAGTTCATGTTAAGAAAAAAATTGTATGCAGAACTCAATAATTCACCAGAATAGTCTACAAACTCTCGTAAAATCCTTTAGTAACCTTCATTAAGTAGATACATGGAATCACAGTACTGAAGGTTGGAAACAACCTTTTGAAGGTGCCTCTGACAACCTCCTGTACTGTGAAAGTCCAGTGAAATTGTGTTGCACAGATTTCATCCAACATCTCCAAGAGGTTCCATCATCTCCTGGGAGCCTGTTCTGGTGTTATGTTACCCTCATTGAGAGAAGGTAATACTTGAATTTATTCTCACAACCTGTCCCAATCGCATTTTGCTCTTTCATGGTATTTCTCCAAGTCTGATCTGCTCTCTCTCTATATTTTCCCATCAGATAGCTAAACCTCTCTTTCTCCTTTTTTCTCTCCAGACTGAAGAAGCCATGCTTTCTCAACTTCCACTTTTACATTCAGTGCTCCAGCCCTGAGCAATCTGAAAAGATTCACCTCAGAACTCACCTCTGGTGAGTTGGTTTGTGTCAGTGTCTTTCTTGCACTACAGAGGCCAAAGCTCAATGTGATCAAATTACACTTGTTTGTGCATGAATATAATTTATATTTATAGCTGGATACATTCATATGACATTGTCAATAATGGAAAATTAGACTTTGATACATAAACAAATCAGTATTACAAAGCATGGTTCTATTATTTATATTTGAATAAAATATCTTACTTTTCCACCATACTGAGTTTCAAACATACTGTTCTATCAGAAGAGGGATACTGAATATTTTTAATTTAAAATTCTGTGCATCTTCTGATACCTGAGTAGCTAAAGCTCTAACTTAAAAATCAGAGTGCTAAATTGGTTGCAAAAGCTCTAAAGTTAATGCTTCACTTATTGGTTCAGATTAAAAATATATTTCATTAAGGCTAAAAGCATTTTTCTTTGATTTCCTAACTGATTGAAATTGAAAGATCTGTGGAAAAAAATGTTAGAAAAATCATGGAAACATGATATTGTTTTTCTTTCTGTGGCAAGAGTGTTTACACTTAGATTTTATATTTTGCAGGTACTTTGCAAGACTTCACAAACTACACTTTGAAGTATGAAATGCAGTCAGTCAAAATAAAGTATTTAGGGGTCATTTATAGTAGTATCTCTGAATTTCC
Organism: Leptocoma aspasia; assembly: GCA_013399835.1. Classification (NCBI taxonomy): domain Eukaryota; kingdom Metazoa; phylum Chordata; class Aves; order Passeriformes; family Nectariniidae; genus Leptocoma; species Leptocoma aspasia. The sequence continues at coordinate 396,440 of VXAX01006756.1, read as the reverse complement.
ATAAAAAATTTCCAAATTGAGACACAGGAAGCTTTTTAATGACAGGCTCTTTCTAAAAAATCATGTCTTTTAAACTACCTCTGGTATGGCACTTTAGACAGTCAGATATTACAATATTAAAAGGAGCAAAAAATTCCAAACATTTTGTACAATAGGCTATCTCAGCTTTTTATGGCCAATCATCCATGCTAGTTTCTGCTAGTGAAATTAAATTCTGCAAGAAAAGTAGCTTTTTAATTATTATTTTCCACATCATGAGCCTACTCTAACTGCTTGTGAATGACTAGAACTAATTTATAGCTGATTAGCACTCATTCCTGCAGCTAAGGACAGATATTAAAGCTATTTTCTTCCTATGTTGAAAGTTATTAACAAATGGAGTTTCGAATGAAAACCAAAAGAAAATAAAACCTCTAAGATGCAGGCTGAAAAAATATAATCAGCCTTGTTGCAATTGCTTTTGTTGTTATCCTTGGTGAATGTTACAAGCTTTCTCATTTAACAGAATCAGATGGGGGAACTGAGCAAAAATTAAAATATGTTTCCATAAAGTATAATAATTTGAAATGTAAATAATTGAGTATTTTTGATTAAGAAAATATGCTATCAATAAAAAACAGGCATATAAAGAAGAAAATGCCTTGTAACAGCACACAGGCAGTAGAAGGCAATAGCCATACACAGACAATAAAAGCCTTAAGATGGTAATAGCATGACCCAAGAACCTTACTAGAGAGTAATAAACAACTTGATTTGGAAGGGATCTTTAAAGGTCACCCAGTTCAACTCTCCAGCAATGAGTAGAGATATCTTCAACTAGATCAGGTTGTGCAGAAGCTCGGTCAACCTGATCTAGAATGTTTCCTGGGATGGAAATCTGCCACACCTCTGGGTAATGTGCTGGGGTTTCACCGCCACTGTCATCATAAAAGTTTTCTTCCTAATATCTAGTCTGTATCAATGCTCTTTTAGTTTAAAACCCATACACCTTGTCCTATTGCAATAAGCCCCGCTAAAAAGTTTGACCTTCTCCTTCCTTTTACTACTTGCAAGCATAAAGCAACTTAAAGACCTTTAGTTGTATTGTTCACACTGAAATCTACTGTTTTAAAACATATCATTAGATAGTAATTCAGCATTAGCAATAGATTCTTACATTCTTTTGCTTGATTTATTTTTTACATAGCTCCATGGTTACATTTTACAGAATTCCATTGTAGATGAAGAAAGTTTCCCAGATAGGTCAACATGACATTTAACAAAAACAGTTCTTCAGAAACATAAAGGGAACGCTTTCCCCACACCCACCATATTATGCTTTGAGTAAGAACCAGAGTCCTCTTCCAAAAAATATTTTTGTATAGTAGCACCATGAAAGAAGTATTAGCTTGTCATCACTGTTTATTAGAAATAGGACATCAGCGTGTATGTAAACAAAGTGTTGTGACACAGCCCTTAAAAAGCATGTTATTAACACCTTATCTGAAACATTTGCTTTAGAATTTACGTGTTTCTCCACAATACCTATTTTATAGAATAGTATCATTTGGATTGGAATGGACCCTAGAGATCATCTAGCTCCAACTCCCCTGCCATGGACAGGGACACCTTTCACTAGATCAGGTTGTTCAGAGCTCCAGCCCGTCCTTAAATGCTTCCAGGCATGGGGAATTTACAACTTCTGTGCAACCTGTTACAGATTTTCACCACCCTCATACTAAAAAAGCTGTAAGCCTCTCTTTTCCAGGCTGAACAAACACAATTCACTCAGACTTTCCTCCTGGTAGAGGTTCTCTATCCCTCTAATCAGCTAGGTTGCCCTCTCCTGGACTCATTTTAACAGGTCAATGTCCTTGTTTTGCTGGGGACGCCAGAGCTGGATGCGGTTTTCCAGGTGGGGTCTCATGAGAACAGAGTAGATGGACAACATCACCTCCCTCAACCTGCTGACCTGCTGGCCATGCTTCAGTTTGGCTTTCTTCTTACTGTTTTGAATGTTGCTGATCCTCCTTCTTTATATACATAGATATAGATATAGATATAGGTATATAGATAGATACACACCTCTGTGTGTGTGTGTGTGTGTGTGTGTGTGTGTGTGGGTGTGGCCTTCATATTTGTACTGATCAATAAACCCTTCAAATGTAAGAAGGATTACAGCAGATGAGCAATGTTGTGCTCATGAATGTGCTTATTCAATAATGCAGGCTGTGACTCACCACAGCTGTTGCAAAGAAACGGAAATTATTTCAAGACGAAGGGCAGTGGAGAGTGACCCATGTTTTAGATAAATAGCCATCAACAGTTGAGCAGATCAACTGGTGATCTAAGTGTTTCTCAACAAGTTCATTAAAATGTGTCTGCCTGGGTTAACCAGATCACTGTGTGGGGGCTGCATATGTGTCTCAACCCATCAAAAAATATAAGAATTGAACAAACAGCAGGATTTGATAAAGAACAATGGACTTGACCACTTGACCAGGATTCCACCTGCATATGCTTTCCTGGAAGTTAAGGATAGCCAATGTCATGACAGTGAACGTGCTACAGAGACCAGTAGTGGGAATCTCACTGGCATTGGGATTAAGCTGTGTATTACAATAACTGGATTTTTTTGACAAGTGCAATTTATTTGTAGTGTTTTACTCTTTGCAAAAACAAGAATAGATCAGAAATTCTGTGTAACATCAAATAGCAATAAATAAATATTGTATTAAATATTACATCTCTGTCTGTGATATGTGAGATTTTTAAAAAAACTTCTCCAGAGAACACTTGATTCTGACTAATTTTATTTTTTTTCTGAAATCCAATGAGCAGTTTTCTTAGATTGCCAAAGAACATGTTTTTCTTGTGTGTCTTCCACGCAGATAGTATAAACTTTGACTACTGCAGACTTAGTTCCCATTGCCAAAAATAACTCTACAACACTGTCATGATGAATCTTTCAGATATTTTATATATTTTTAAAATCACATGAGAAAATAAGACTATCTAGTTTCCCAACACACTCCCAAGCCTGGGAAATAGCTATTTAATATGCAATCAACATAAATTAGGGTTCTGGTCCCATTTCTAGTGCACAGCAGGAAAATCTCCAGCAATGGGGATGAGCCTTGGGGATAGCAGCAATTGCAGCAATGTTGCATGTACTGAAAGGGCAAGACTGATGATTTCCTACTTGGTACTTTCCCCCTAAAATATAGAGAAGGATGGAAAGAGTGAAAAATATTAGATTAACAGATTATCTTTGGGCTATTCTCTTTTCAGAACAGACCTCTACTGTACTGTAGTACACATATGAAATTACCCTCTGGGCGACTTGGACTCATTCTTTGACTCATATAAATGAGACAAAACATTATCTTGTTGTAAGTTTAATAGAAATATGCAGTAAATCACAAATAAAATAATATTTTCTAATATAATAATAGAAGTTGAAATTCAAAACCAAAATCCTATTTAT
>VXAX01006756.1:351971-392845 GCA_013399835.1 Leptocoma aspasia | reverse complement strand
TTTTCTTGACAAATATTTTTTGTGTGTTTAATATTTTATGATCGAAAGGTGATGTAACCCCTTTATTCATTACACAGTAGTTAACATTTTCAGTTTCATCTAGATTTTGATGTAGTTACTTTGCTATCCCATTATAGTCAAAAAAATAACTTTTGCATTTTTTTTCATATTTGTAAGTTTACATGCACAACACTTTGTATCTTAACATTTTCCAGCCACCTGAAATCATCACGGCAACTCACTCATGAACTGCTTTATGATGTAGAATCCAAGAGTATTTACTAAAATAAAGCAAAAAAGAAGAAATATTTAGAGAGCAGTGCTTAATGATAGACAGTGATCACAGCTAAGTTATACTGAATAAATACAGAGATATGAAGAAGCAAATGAAGAAAAAAGAAACAAAGAAACCAGAAATTTCAAGTGGTCTTTAATACTCTGAATAAAGGTGAAAACCAGAATGTTGATTTTCAGTACAAGATCATTTATCTTACACAGTCTTGATGATGGCTGAAATCCCACTTAAGAAGTTATTTTTAAATCTAGTTCTTATATTCTACACTAATTTTTCAGATGTCTATAAATGTCCTTGTAAAGACTTCTACCTTGCGTTCCTTATGCAGCTAGGGATTGAAGTGAACATGATTAGTAATCATCCTACACTTGATGTAATTTTACATGTTACTTTTGTGGCATGTATCACAAGTCATTATTTTTTTGATAGCTCTCTATGCTGGCACTGTAAAGTCCTAGCAAGACAACTGATGATAGGATCCAGGGTTCTTTGGGTGCAGGAAAAAATGTAGCAGGTATTTTCAGGAGTGTTCAATTTCTCTTCAAGTCAATTTAGCTCTCACAAATTATTACTTAAGCAATTTGTAAGGTTTTGTCCTAATTTCTCTAGACCTTCTCTCCTCATTTGTGAAAATGGACATCAGTCATTTCCCTTTGTCTTTCATCTTGTGCTTTTCAGCTTGTAAGCCCTTTGCAGCATGACTTATTCTTTACTCTGTATAATCAGTCTGGCTGTAGCAAATAAAAAAGTTGTTTAAAAACTACAAAGGTATGTGTGGTGGGTTGAGTCTGGCTGAGCACCAGATGTCCACCAAACCTGCTCCATTGCTCCCTTCCTTAGCTAGACAGGGAAGAAGTAATATAACAAAAAATGTGTGGGCCAAGGTAAGGACAGGAAAGGATCATTCACCAGTTGCTGTCATGGACAAAACACCCTCAGCTCAGGGAAATTATTTTATTAAGAATCAAATCTGTAGGGTGATGAGAAAGAGAATCAATAATAATTCTCCTTTCCCTTGCCCCTTCCTTCTTCCAAAGAATTTTTCTACCTTTTTCCTCTCAGTGCTGCTGGGGAATGGGGGCTGGGAGTTACAGTCAGTTCATCACACATGGTCTCTGCTGCTCCATCCTCCCCAGGGGAACATTGCTCACATCCTTCCCATGCTCTAGTGTGGGGTCTCTCCCCTGGGAGACAGTCCTCCATTAACTTCTCCAATACCCTTAGATGTTATCCTACAGGTGCTACCACTGTGCCTGATGGGCTCCACCGTGGACAGTGGTGGATCTGTCTCTGGCTTCACTGGACATAGTGGAAGTTTCTAGCATCTCCTCACAGAAGCCATCTCTGTAACCACCCCCTGCCCCCACTACCAAATCTTTGCCATGCCAATGCAATTCAGCATAGAAAAACACTTCATATGGAAAATGGAACCCTTGAAGACATGTAAAATCTCCATCCTAAAATACAGCCTAAAGTCTTCCCTCTTTCATCCCAGTGGAAAGGAAGATTGAGTGTTCTTTCCACACTGAATCAGTTTGGGTTCCATTAGCTTACACTTTTCAGCTGTTGCAGGCATATTCTAGTGTGTATTTTTGTACCTTTCTAAAATGCATTTTGGCTCATTACCAGAATCATTACTAATCATACTTTTCTCTAGCTACTGGAATAGAAAAATTGTAAGGGAACACAGTACTTTTACCTTGCTGCTGCAGGAAACCCCGTTTGCAGACGGTAGTTATTTTGAGCCTAAAAGCTTGTAATATATAGCCATACAGTTGTATAAGTCTTTGCATTGCCCTGTGTCAGAATACTCAGTCTTGGTTCCAGAGCAGTTAATTTTTATAAATCACATAATAAAGGATGTTCTGATTTCAGAGGTAATTCAAAAGTTATTTAGTAAGTGGATATCACACTCTTGAGATTTTTTTTATTTTCAGTACTAATTCTTTATGAGACCTCATTTTCATTTTATTTCTCAAAATTCCTTTGATCTTATTTCAAGCACATACCTCATTAAAAAGGATTTCTCTATAAAAGCCCATAGCATTCCTAAAGCAAAAAATTTTAGCAGCTACTGAACAAAAAAACCACCCAAAACAAAACAAAAAAACCTCAAAACCTTTATGTGATTCAATTTTTTTTCCTGAGGCCTTAAAATTGGCCCTTATTTCAAAAGGATGGAGAAAATCTCAGAATCATATTTAAAAGAATGCTAAGGTATGCATAACTATGCTGCCAGTTAGAAATTCTTGGATAATAATGGAATTAATTATGATGTAGCAATTTAAATGTTTCAGTAAAGTACATTAAAACTCTCTGATTTCTGTCCTAAATAAGAGAGTGTGTATTTATTAGTTTTTTATTGTGTGACAACAGCCTGTTGGGACTTTTTTTGTGCTAACATAATCCTTTTCTTAGATCCATTCTCTTTTTATGGAATGTAAATGCAGGAAAAAAAGAGAGCTATGTTTAAAGGAAAAAGCATCTTGAAATCACTGCTCTAATCAAAACAGAGAATAGTGGAGGAAACTTTTTCATTCTTCTCAGACTGAGGAAAATTCAGACTACTAGTGTCACTTTGCCCTCAAAGGGTGATGCCTTTGAATTCTCCCTGTTCTTGATTGATCACAGCAATATTGCAGTAAGCATTGGATCTGATGGGAAGGTCTAAATGAAAGAATGATGTGACATTTAGGGCATGAGTCTGGAACTAAAAATAGATAAAATTTTATTTTCTTCTGTCATAGGCCACTAAGTTTCTCTCTCAGTTCCCGTCAGCAGCATAATGTTATGTGTCTTTGTGAGGTGGGTTTTGTATGCACGTTTTAAAATTTGTGACTGAAGCACGGATCTCCTAAAACAGTAGAAACTACAGCTTGTGTCTGTACCCAAATAAACCATAACCAATTCTTTGCTAAATTTGAAGTTTCATAATAAGGACCTACAGAAATCTGAGTAACATTTACTATGACACTGATGCCACAAAAATCTTTCAACTTTATTTATCAGAAAATATTACATCTTTCTTAAAATATAATTGGCAGAAAACAAAAGGAGATTATAAGAACTCTGTAAAATGAATATATCTTGATATATATCTAAATGTTTGTACATGATATCAAAAAGAGATCCTTCTTCCCTTTATCTCTGGTAAAACCATCTAACACTAGCTAAACACATTTTGTTTATACTTAAAGTAAAGAAATCAGCTTACTGAGAAGACAGACATTCTCATCAACAAACTATAGTGTCTCTTCAACATTCTGGAAATTGCTCAAAGTCTGATAAATGTTTATGATCAACATGTGTGTGTAATATAAGGCATGATTCATCATTGTGCAGTAACTGTTTTGCACATTACCAGAAGTGTGACATTTCCTGGCAGCTTGTTGGCAATAGAATTTATTTACTGTTGAAATTTATTCTATTCAACTCTTTTAAAGCCAGCACTCTGTATGGTGCACGTGCTAAATACCAATGAGAACACTGAGACAGAGCTTGGACTGAAGCTGTACAACATTCAGTACTTCCTCCAATTCACAATTTTCTGTATGTTTGAAGTAGTTTTCTTATAAAGTGAAGACGGAAATCACTGTACCTTAAGCTTTCAGAAGTTGCATTCAGACTTTGAATTAGTTCCTTATTTTTCCTAATCTGTTCCTTTAAAATAAAGAATTTTTGCTCACCACAGTGATTTACTCATACAAGTACCACTAATGCCAGTGGGAGCTGTACAACAAAATCCCTTGACACCTTATTTTTTACTGTTTTTGTAATTTGATGTTAGATTTTACACTTGGTGAAGCACACCTTTGCATAAGTCTGAATCTCCTGGCATCTTGTCCAGATGCTCCAGAACTCCCAGAATCAAGAAGCAGCTACAAGGAGCCAAGAAAAAAGTGACACCTTTTCTCACTTGGATAAATGAAAGGTTCAAGTCTCTCTAGGGCCTATCATCTCATCTCCAACTTGTGTGAATAACAAAACAGTGACCTCTTGGTAGCCAATTAACAGCTGTGTTTTAGATCTAGATCTTCCCTTCCATCAAAAGAGTTTTACAAGTGTTTGCCTAAAGAATGTCTTAACTCCCTCAATCTCTCTTTTCCAATCTTCATATATATTCTTTGAACAATGTAATAAATAAGATTTTAGGAAACGTGCCTGATAAAATGAATCCAGATGAAGCCCTTGCTTGGCTGTACTAGCTTTGACTTTAGCAGAATGTAATGAGTAAGAGCACTCTCTTCTTCTGAAATATCACTTCTGGGTGAGTATGTTTTAAAAATGGAAGACTACAGTCTGGATTACCTTCAGAGATAGTGATACCTGCATGTCCCCCTTCCTTTTGGGGAATACTTCATCTTGGCTGTTCTACAGATGAGAGTAAGTGGTATAAGATCCTCCTTAAATGTCTCAAAAGCCAGCAAGTAAAAAGTAAAAAGTTATTTTGAAGATAGGCTGCAAGCCCCTACTTTCTATTTGGCTTGAAATGCCTTTGGTTGGAAGTATCAAGCTCACAGAGGCTGCCCATATGCACCGAAGATGTTCTCTCCACACTCTTGTCTGGTTACTGTGAACTAACCCAGGAGATTCTTAACTTTCCCTGCATATATAAAAACGGCCTAGGAAGAATTTTGTACTGAATTTCGGAATGCAGAGCAGACACCTACCTGTTACTAAGCAGTAATATTGCACAGGTCCTAATGTGGAAAACTGTTCTTGCCCACAGTTTAGCAGCACTTAAAGTCCTCTGGTGTTGCAAATCTAAGGTTCTCTCAACACAGAATCTGTAAGCCCAGGATCCAGGGCTATTCTACAGGTTCCCCAGGGAAGCACCAAGCCTGGGAGAGATAAAGAATCATTTGGACAATATTCTCAGGCTCATGATGTGACTGTGGGGATGGTCCTGTGCAGGCTAGGAGTTGGACCCAGCATATTCGGTAATTCTGTGATAATAAAACCAAATTATGGAATTACCTGTAGTGCAGATTTAGGATTGTCTTGATGGTTTATAGAAAGAGATTGTTTGTTAATTTTGGCATGCTATGGGCATGTATCAGTAACAGAATTGCATTATTCTACCTTTGGATATCAGACACACAGATACACAAAATAAATAATATGAGATGAATGTTAAATTTCAATGAAGCCAGAGAATCCATTTGTATTTCCAGCACATAGCCTTAAATGCTCATTACTTAATTAAAATGCAAATACTGCATAACCCACTGATTTCTGCAATTTAACCATGAATAAACTCTGTCTGTTTTCTGATTTAATTTGCTGTACTAATCAAATTAATGGTAATTAGTGAATACTTAAACAAACAGCAATAAGGTAGGTTATTCTTTCTGGGTTTATGTCTTTTAATAATGATATAAACATAGATGAGATAAGAACATTCAACCTTTACTCAAATATCGACAAAGTACAATTTATGTAAAACTGCAATGCTGAATGGTGCCTGCAAAACTCATTAGCCAAAATAGGGCATCTTGAAGCCTCATATGAAGTATGAAAATAAAACGTAAATGGAGTTTGAAGATGCAAAACCACGTGCATCTTCTAAGTAATTTCAGAGAGCTTGCTGAGGGGGAGGAATTGGTTTTAATTTGGATTATACCTTCTTGCACCAGCTATAACATCAGTAACAAGAAACATTAAAAGCCTCATAATCTCTAAACCTAGCATAAAGATGGGGAAAGAAAGAAGAAGCTAAAATAGGTAGTAGACTTCTCACTGAACTTCTGTATGTAAACTTGAACAACACACTAATCACAGTGGAATTATGTAGTCATAATCTAGCCATCAAAAGAAATATTATCTAAACCTAAATAACTGGTGGGTGATGACTGTATCAAACAACCCTAATAAGTACAGTAGCGCTGTTTGTTACAATGCTTTTCAAGCTTTTGGGCAGAGAATTTCAAGAATACAGGGGAGAGAAAGAGTAAGGAGGAAAAGTCAGCTTCTTTCTTTTTTTTTTCCTTTGAACATTTTAAAGCTGTGTCCTTTCTTTTTAAACATTGTTTGATGTTCAAACCTGAAGTAAGGACTCCTTCACTCTCCCAGATCTGCTGGAGTTTTAACCTGCAGCTGCCTTCCTCCTTCAGCACCTACTGCGGCAAGATATGTAGGTACAGGAGAGGAAATATTATTGGTCTCTTGCCCACTGGCAGTGCTACTGTCCACAGTCATGAAAACAGTTTCAGGACTGTTCTGACTACGGCAAAAGCCTGGAGGCACAATCAGCCTTTAGAGTGAGAAATACTACGTAAGACATTTCACACCAAAAAAAAAAAAATCTTAATAAACATCAAATTTATTTCCACTGTCTCACAAGGCAAATTTTGCAGGTCTCAGGACAAAAACCTGCCTGATAGGATATATGGTTAATGGTGCACAAGAAATTGAGACAGAGTTTAGGCAGGGCTCCCATCCTTTTGGTGTCAGGAACGCCAATGTTGATTCCTTTTTTTTTCCCTTTCTTTTTTTCTTTACATACTACAACATTAAGTTCTTCAGAGGTCTCTTTTTACTATATAAAACATACTTATTTGTTTTGGTTACAGGACAGTAGAACAACCAGCTCTTGAAACCCCTACTCAATAAATTTGGAATTTGATAGGGGCAGATATTATGAGCTGTTATAGAAACAAGAAATATCAGATTCTGATTTCCTGCTATATTATACCTACTAATTTTATTTGTTAAGGGTCAGGGTGAATGTAAAGTTCTGCAGGCTTATTAAGAGCACTGAAAAAATTAATAGGTTATATGAACTTTTTACATTCATGTTTTCAGTCCAACTAAATTCCACTAACTTAAGAAATTAAATCTTGTCCGTCCAGCATGTGCTGTTTGAGGGTGCAAGGGTCATACATGTAATGTAATCAGTGTTTACAAGAATGGATTAGCAGAACACCAGATAATTCTAGGAATTTTTGGCAATTAGATTTCTCTTCCAATTTAGATAAGATTGAAAATTGCAAAATAAATTAAGAAACTTACACTAAATAATAAATGATATCAACTTCAGCACTATAAAATGATACAGGTCAAAAAATTCTATTCAGTTATGCTAGACTACACCGCTATAAAATCAGACCCCACCTTAATCATCTCCATCATAAGATGAAAAAAGAAACCAACAGAATGAAGAAAAAGTCATAATTGAATGGTCTACATGGACAGAAGTCTGTTAATTAATTTTTGTTTGGAAGTACTAAATGTTGTGGAAGGCAGAATATTGCATCTTCTCCCTTCCTTCATTAAGACATTTAAAATGCACCTAAGTGGGAATGGTGGAGAGGTGTTGTCCTGAAGACAATAATCATCTCATTTGTAATTAGAGACAAGCAGCTTTGTTTTTTGGGATTCTTTGAGGCTTTTTTTTTTTTCTGCCACTTACAAATGATGCTGGTTTTCTTCCCTTTCTCTGATGTGACATTTAAACTCTCATCTAGAACTAGGTCACCTGCTTTTGAACTAGAACACAGGAATTACAAATAGAAGAGGAAGAACTAAGATCATCCTGATCTTTCTTTCCTTCTCTTTAAAAAAATATCAGATAGAAGACAAGTGGAAGTAGGGTTCAGACAGTGGCATGCTTCAAGTTCAACTCAATTAAAGCAATAGAAGCAGACTCTTCCCAGGCTTGCCATTCTTCCCAAAAGTTTGCCAATTGTCCATTGATCTCTTATACAATATGTGTATCTCTTGATGACTTGTCAAATGAGATAATAATTTTTCTTTCTTTTATGAGCTTTATTTTTCTGTCTTCTGAAATCTTGCAAGTCTACTATAGTTTCTACATTATGCATCTAGCAGATAATAACATTTTAGAGGTTATAGGTCTACACCCTCAGGTGTAGTAAATTACTGATGTTCCACTTAAACATCTCATAACTTCCATTTTATCTTTTTTTCAAAGGATCAAAGGCAATCTAATAATATCCCAGTAAGTTATTCTCCATATTCCTTCTGTAAAAAAAAAAAATCACATTATTGGCAATGAACACAATGTGTCCACATGTTAGGCTTAACAGAGATTACTGCTCATTTCAGTTTATGAAAACCTTAGGAAAATTTCCAGATTCTGCTATATCGTTCCTCTTCAACCATTAGCATAGCCTGATAATCTTATATCACAAAGAATCTTAATTTTAAAAACAAACAACAACAACAAAACGAAATTGACTAGCCCTTTACACTTTCAGTATTACTTCTCCAACAGTGCTATCTTAAACAATCGTCCACTGCTGTGGTCAATTGATTTATCCTCTGATTATGATTGAAGTAGGTGATCAAAACCAGTGCTACTTCAAAGTGATTGCTGGAGAAATCAGTGACAGTTGCAGCACTCACAAATGCCTTGGGATTAGCATGATACTGGTAGTAATAAGAGGAAGACTAAGAAATAAAAGGAACAGAAATATTTTATTTATATTTTGTTGTCTTCTTCCCTTTTTAGCAATACCTAATTAAAAGTCTGAATTTCACACAGACAGAATGAAATGTATACTGAGCTGTGTAATGGATTCCTCTCCAGGAAGTATGAAAACAGTCACACATGGATGTATGTATGGACCACAGCAAATCATTCAGGCTTTGCAATAGTAAGTAGGGTATTTTCCTTTTCATAGATAATAATTAAAGTTTTGAGAACAAGACTTAATGTCTATTATCAGTCTCCAAAACTTGTCACTAAATGTTTGGATGCATTGTTTCATTCTAGCCTTTAAATATATGTGTTGCATTTTTAGCTCCTAGGTGATATGGGCAATTATCTTTGCGTTTTAATGATGTATGGACAGTGCAGAGTGAATTAATAAGTAAAAATAAAATCAATCTGACACCCCCTTGCCAGCTTCTAGTTTGAGATTGTGATGAAGAATCAATATATTTTGATTTTTTTTTCTGTTACCCATTTTAGTAACTACCACTTGTATAATCTGTTACTATTAATTTGTCTCATCAGTGTTTTAACACTTCAATATACTACCTGGGTAAATGTACCAGTTTAATAATTTTTGTTATGATAAAGTTGTAAAAGGTGTTTTAATCAAAGGTCAGATTTACCAAGAGTTTACTATTTAAACAGTCCTGTTGTTAGAACACATTAAACAAAAAATCATAACGCAGAGGTGATACCAATCTCTTTCTCTAAAAGCCTTACATCCTTTCAGAAAGAAAGCTACATCATCATAGCCCAATTTGCCGGTGGAGCAGAATGAAGAAAGGTTAAAGAGCTAACAAGTTTTCTTCTGGGAAACCAACCCCCACAATAAACAAGCAATGCTGCACCCAAAATAAACGAAACCAAAAACACAACAAAACAAAACAAGAAAGAAAAAAAAAAAAAAACAAAAAACGAAACAAAACAAACAAAAAAAAGGCCAAAGAAAAATCCAACCCAATTCTTAAATGTCATTTGTTCTGATCATTCAGTAAATTATATATCACCCAAAAATACAAATACAGTACACAAAGGCTTTAATAGGTAAGGATCTTTTTGTTTTTCTTAATTTTCAAGTGGTAGTGAAATAACTTCTTTTGCTTTTTGGAAACACATTTATATTTATTCTGTAGAGGGAAAGAAAAACAAAAATTCTCTACAATGATGAAAAGGCACAGAACTCAAGAAAAGCACAAAATATCAGTTTTCTTTTTCATTTAGCCTCAGGAAATAGCTATTCCATTATTTTGGCCCAATGAGATATTAAAGCCCTGAAGAGCTGGATTCTAGACTAGTAGCTGTGTAATAGAATAATATATTAATGGAATGAGGGCCAGATCTGTAAGATAAAGATGCTTGTCTTATTTGTCTTTGCACACTGGTGTGGAGAGCTGCAAAAAGGTGCACTGTCTTTGCTGAAAGGAAATAAGTGGGCTGTAATCACTGCAAACAAAGTTTTTGGTGAGTATTTCTGAGAAAACACAAGCCACAGCAGTGCACTACTGGTGCTATTACAGGAGTGTTATTTCTTTCCCAGCTAAATTTCTGGCCCAGTAGGTTGTCTCCTCTGACATGGTTACATCCAGATGTCTTTCTCCGTTCAGAGCTCACAGCCAATGTGTGCTCATTTGTTTTCCTATCAGTATGGCAGAGATGGGAGATAATATCACTTCTCTTTGTAGAGACAAAGATGGGATAAATCTGAAGGAGATAGATGAAGGAGATAGAGTTTGAATATGCTCTTTATCACTTACTGTGAAAATTTAAAAACTGGGTTATTTGATTAAATGGTTCCCTGCTTTTGCTGGGTTATAAAATTGCTGTCTCATTCTATATGAGCAGCACCTCTGGTCAGATTAAAACTTTAGTTTCTCTCATGCATAAATGAACTCAGAAACCATTTGTTTTATTTTGTGTTGCAACTTCTAACGTTTAAAAAGAGGAAAGCCTTCTCTCTGAATTTAATCATTTTTTCCCCCTTGGTTATACAATCTTACACAATTCTAACTAATTAGATGAGAGATAATGCACATCAGCAGGGATTAATTTTCTGTCAAAACCACAAGTGAGATCAATGTCCCCATGGGAAAAATAACAAAAAATAACATCGCCTTTTTCCAAGTATGCACAGTTAAGCCTGAAACACATGTGGAACACTTCCTACCTAATCACTACAAATTCCCACAAAACTGTGAACTTCCCCTCCATCCAATTGCATACAGCAATATAATTTCTATTTTAGAGAAGGGAAAATGAGACAGATTCTTTCCCTGAGAGAGTAGAAATAAGCAGGGAAATAAATTGCACTCAGAATACCTAAATATTAATCCAGTGCATTACCAATAAAGCTATCCATCCTTCACTAGTGCAGTAGTATCTAAAAGTCGGTGACAGAGTGCCCACTATGATCAGTTTCCAGTGAGGTATTTCAAATGCCTCTGATTTTGGGAATGGATAAAGAAAAAAGCCCAAATGTCAGCCTTTTCACTTAGGGGGTTTTATGCACTTGTTGTTCAAACCGTCACAAATCAAAGGCTTAATGTGTGTTTCTGACAAGCACAACGTACACCTGGAACATGAGAAATAGACACCTGTTTTATATCTAGTTCACTCAGAAGAGTCCTCAAGAAGAGGTTTAATGTTACAAACCCTCTAATGACTGTATTGCAAATGATGTAACCTGTCTATGAATTTCGTTTGTACCTTGGAATTTTTGAGAAACCTATGCTGCTGTCAAGTTTTAATTAAATATTTTGAAGGCTAAATAACTTTGAGAGCTTAGCAGGGTTATGGAGTTTTTTGGTGGTCTTTTTTTTGTTTGTTTGTTTCATTTTGGTTTGGGTAGGTTTGGTTTTAGGAAAATGTAATTGATAAACTGTCCTGGCTGCTTTATATGTTGTTAACTGAATATCACAATAAGGTAGTTTTCTGGGAAAAAAAAGGAAGGATACTATTGCATTAGTTTTTCAGAGTACAGGTAATTCACTTACACATAGAATTTTTTACTGTTTGTATATTTGGATTGGTTGCTCTGAGAAAATTACAAGTAAATCCTGGCAGATTTTCTGGAAGAACAAAGCAAAAATTATTTAAGTTAATGTATTGTTTCACTAGTAAAATGAGTGAAGTGAAAGTGTTTTCCTTAAAACATTGTAGTAGACATACAGAGAAAAATGCAATTTATTGTTGAGATGAGTGAAACATTAACTATATTAACTATCAATTATAATGTCATACCCTGTGACTTTAATAATTATAGTATCAACAAAGATTTTATGGTTTTATTGTAAAATGCCATTCTGTGCATCACTTAAAAAGAATGGCCTGAATGTTGCATTTTTGTAGAGGGGCTTTGTGGAATTGATTTCAAAAGAACAAAGCAAATGCTTATGCTTCAATAAGATTTTTTGTACATATATATGCCAAATATAGACATTAAATATTTTTTATGAGAATCACTTATTTCATAACTCTAGGTTCAATATGCTATTTGTCTAGCATTTTGGGAATTTAGGCCCAATGGCAAAGCAATTTAGATATATGTAAATGGTATCTATGTGCTGAACTAGAGATTTCTTTATGGTTTTCCTCTGACTGAAAAAAAGGGAAAATCCAGAAACATACTTCATACTTTAATTTTGCTGTATCTTCTAATTCTATAATATGCTGGTTTTAGAGCAAAATATTAGAAGGATATTAGAAAGAATCTGAACATATGAATAGCAAGTTTGTATAGATAATACTAAATATTATATAGATTAAGAACAGAAAACTGCTTCAAACTTCTGCTAGATGTAAGTTCTCAAGACAGCAGTAAAATCACTAAATCACTTGATTTTACTCTTAAAAACTAATTCTAAAATAAATACAGAAGGATATAGATTAATTTGTAAATAAAATTTTTATTTAAAGGTATGGGTTTTTTTGTTTGTTTTTTGGTTGTGGGAATGTTTTTTAGCTTTAAGCGGAGATCTGCTTCATCCAACCATCCAACTCAGGACAAGAGAGGAATACAATCAATGTCATAAGGCTTGCTGACATACACTGATAGTGTTATGTTTCAAAAAATATTACATCTGGAAATTACATGGATAGGACTTCTGATACCAAGATATTTTTGTGACTTAACAATTAATTAAAATTGTGTTCATCAAAAAAAAGCTAAGAGAGGTGGACAAGTTCTGTGAAACAAAAAAAAAAAAAAAAAAGAAGACACACTACAGAGAGGGTTTTATGATTTTAAATAATCTGCAAGTAAGTGAAAAATTATTAGTCTACCCACAGTGCAGGAAATATAATTATCTAGTTATAAACTGCTTTTTGTAAGAAAAACCACTTGCAAGGAGTTTGCAACACACTGTGTTTCCCATGCTGTGGTCTAACAAAGACTTACTTACAACAATTTTGCTGACAAACTAAGCAAGCTTAAGATAAATAGGTTGTTTCAGAAATTACTTTATTCAAGAAAATATATAAAATTGCCAGGAGCCTTGATGGCTGGCAAGACATGTTAGTAAATTTTTTGTTAACAATAGTTGGGAAGTGAAATGGACTGTGGACACATAATAATCCCACAAAGGCTGAGTGATTAACGGTAGATTGTTTAGCTGGCAATAGGCTCATTTTGTGGCAGAGTACCTTGTTTTGTGAGAAATGGTTGAAAAAAAATCAAAGCCAGCAGATTATAAGTGGAGAATGTATTACAGAAGCGGGTAAACATTTGTTTGAACTTCATCTGTTGTATGTACAGAGATTTCAAGCAGAAGATTGACAAGTTAGAATTTTTTTTCTTTTTTTTTTTTTGACAACACATGAAGAAGGGAGCCATTTGGCTAAGCTTTGGTGCCACCACCCCAGTGCATGCTTTTGCTGGCAGGGAAGGAGCAGTCAAAATTTGTAGAAAATGCCCAAATCTCCACATCATGACAGAGTACAATAAATACCCCACTGATGATCATTTGAGATGTCTCTTGAGCAGGTAAGTGACAGTTCCTCAGGCAAACAGTGTTTGATTTTCAAAAATAAACCTTGGTAGAGAGCTGCAGTTTGCAGTTTTACCAGATGAAACCCCACACACAAATTAGTCAGGCAACGTGGGGACCAGAACACGTGAGAGTCTGTTCTGCACAGCTGAGGTTATGCAGTTCTGTGTTGAGGCAGGCAGAGGGATGATATTAATGAACATTTTACATCAATACATTGAATGTATTTTGTGGACTGAGATTTGTGTAGCATTTACTGTGTTCTTGTGAGAATCTAAATGTTATATTTACATGTGTCACTGTTTCAACTCTATTATGAATTCAGCCTTTGAAACTCCTACTAATCTTTCAAACCTAAGCTTTCTCACCTAGTTTAGTGGACTAATTCAGTAAGCTACACAAGTCTGGCACGTTGGAGATCAAGAAGGAATGTAAAAAAATCAGACTGTCTTCTTCACTCATTAAAAGCTTATTATTCCTACTAAATTATTTTACATTGAGAGAAAGAAGAAATGTTCCTTTGGGGATTGTTCAGGCAATGAAACATTTAAAGACAAGGCAGATCAGTAGTACATAACTCAATTAAGAAGATAGTGAATGCTAGAACTTTAATCAGCTTAATGATGTTTTTAATAAATGTATTTCTCCTGTCCAGGATAGTGCTAATTCTAAAAACTCAGACAAAATTAATTATTTCAATTATAAAGAAAGAAAACATATTCAACACTCGCATGAAAGTAAGAATATCTCTACAAGCAAGAATAATGTATTAAAACAGCAACTGAATTTTTGTTATTCTTGAAATTCAGCTTTGTGATAACATGCAAATTTCATGGGAGCAAGTCTGCTCCTATACTTCCTGTTCTATGTGGCAAAAACCATTTGCTCCACTTATTGGCCCATAGTCTTATATTACACCAAAAGGAAAACACACTGCAACGTGAAAATATGTAAGCTCCTACTTTTTTATAATTATTTAGTATGAATTCAGTTTTCTAGTATTCTGTAAAATTGGGTAGGAAAATGTAATGAGTACTTGATCTAAAAACAAACAATTTAAACAGAAAATCAGAGACCAAATTTTCTATTTTTTATTTATATTTTCCTTTTTTCTTTCTCATTTCCTTTCTCTCTTTAATTTCTTATTTTCTGTTTCTTCTTTTTCTTCTTCCATTTCTTTTTTTAACTCTTTTTCATTTTTATTTTCATTCTCTTATTCTTTTACCATTTTATTTTCCATTATTTTTTTTTTTTACGTTTTTTTAATTTGGTTTCTTTTTTCCCCATTCCTTTAATTTTCCTTTTATGCTGTCTTTTAATTCACAGTTTTCTCTTGCTTTTGTTTTTATCTTTGCTTTTGTCTTTCCTTTTGCTTTTGATTTTGCTTCACCATCATGAACAAAACTATTTCATAAGACTACATACAGATAACTCTGTATCAGTACATTAACTTTTATTTTTATTTAATTATTAGAAATTAGGCAAGTATGCAGTTATCTTGTCTCTTCAATCTTCAAAATTTTATAGCCATCTATTTCTTTAAGAAGCAGATTTTCTAGTTTTCTTTTTCTGGAAGAAATACAAATTCTTTTCAAAAATAATATTTTTCTCAATAAATATATAAGGGATTAAAATAATTGAGAAGAAATTTTTGACCTCTTTCTCATTCATTGCCAACTATTCTATTTTTTACTTCTAGTATACTGAACTAATGCTTGAAAAAAATTACATTATTGACATATTAGTTTATTTTGAGAAGAAAACTCAGTTTGTATAGAAATCCCAAGAAGAAAAATAGCTGAATGGCAAAGTTGAATACAAAACCTAGTATTTTTCATTCTTCTGAAGTAATAAATATATTTTAAAGTAATTTTTTTCTTCATAGTTGTCTGATAGGAGTCATGACACGTGCCTTTTTAAGTAACGAAGGAAAGTTAACATTTTCCATAATGAAAAAAGGTTTTATCTCCTAGAGAGGTATTAATTTATGCAAGAAAATACATTAGTGAAAATGTTGCTGACAGTAACCACAGATACCTTTGAGGTTCCCGCTTTCTACCTGAAGTCATGGGCTTTGTTAATGCTCTTTAATTTCTGTACAGACAGTGAAAACAAAATGGGAAAAAAAATACCACCCCTCAAAAAAAAAAGAAAAAGACCACCACCATCATCCCCACACTGCCCCAAAAAATACAAAACAACAAAGTGATGTTCCAGTATGTATTTCAACCGAAGAAGTTAATTTTTTTTCATCTAAGGGAACTTTTTTTTATGTTTACATTAATATTCATATTTGCATTTATGTACACTGTGTATTCTTAATAGTTAATCAAATTGTCCGGTTTTAACAATACACAGAAAATTTTATTTTGAAGTGATTCAATAATTTACAATATAAACTTCACATTTCAAATTCTGATTTTGAAAACTTTACAAGATTTCCTAATTTTGAGGATTAAAAGTAATATTACACCCATAATGAGATACTGAGTTTGGATAAAATAATTTCATCTCAGTAGAACTGCAAAGCATGAGATTTCAACATTTTAATTCTGCTGAAAATTTTAGTAAAAATTTAAACCAGCAGTATACACAAACTTCTTATTTACTTCACTCTTCAGGCAAAAATTATTTAATTTACACCAGCTGACTATGGAGCAATGATATAGTATATTATCTAATTTTATATTCAGCAAAGCTATCTGTTTCAAAATCCAAAGTTTGCCACTTGAACTGATAATTTTGAGTCCTCATTCTCCTCATTCTAAGCAAAGCTTAAAGATAATATGTATTGAAAAGACTGGATTGCAGCTACTTCTCTTTTATGTGCAAATAATTTCTCAATAGATTACTTTTATCAGCCTCATGGCATTTAATATCCACAATTGTGCAGCCTGGGCTGGATGCTCTGTTCCTTTAATAATTTGTGAAGAAATTGTTGATAATTAAATTGTCTTTGTCATCCAAATGAACATAGCAACACTTAGTACATGCAATGAAGCTTTCGGTGTATCCTTATATTATTCTAAAAAATACCCAAAACTTAAGTCTCAGAGACTGCATCTTTAATAGTAGATATTTAGGAAAATCTATGCCATTTATTACTTTAGGGGAGTAGCAAGAGTAAACAAAAAGCTGTCGTTATATGTGCTATGAGGAGATCACCAGACTTTTGCATAAACCAGGTCATTTTTGACTCCCATATTATTACTGATTTGTAACTTATTTTGGGAGAGTATGGATTATACTTCAAGTAACTTCTTAGTCAAATGAGGAAAACTCTCACCACCTTGAAGACATCTATTGGCAAAGAATCGTTAAAATCTTTTTTCATTGCATTTGTTTTGTTTCATTTAACATTAAACAGAGATTAAATGAAATAATATCAATAATGCAATAATAGAAAATTCTGGTAGACAGAATTTTTGGTTAATATGGCAACTATTTCCAGCACTAATTTTCAGTCTAATGAATACAATAATATGACCAGAATAATTTATTCCTTGCAAATTTTTAATTATAATTTTACATAAACTTTAAATATTCAGAATGAATAAATCATAAAGCACAGTTTCCTCCTAGGTTATTAGGAATTTAGAGCCTTGCCAGATGTCATTTGAAAAACAATATTCAATAAGATTTAACAATATTCAAAGGATTTAAGCTACAATCATGTAGAAATATCTTAATTTTATTTTCTGCATACAGGCAAAAGGAAAGAAAGTGGATATCAGAAGGTGAGAGCACAAGATCAGATCATAGAAAACTATGGAAATTTTCAGGAAAAAGGTATTTTCACTGAAATCACGTACTCCATGGAGTAGAAACATAGCCTTTAGGCCTGAGTCATAGTGTTCTTCGTTGTAATCAGAGAGCAGCAGTAGCACTAAACTTCTGCCACTGCAAGGACCTGTAAGGAGAAATACTCAGTACACACATTGTCCTGTCAGATTCCAGGAGGAGTGTCTGACACAAGGGGTGATGTGGTGTTAGGCTAACATGTGGAAAGCCCTCATACCTTTTTTCCTGAAAATTTCCATAGTTTTCTATGAATTGCAGGGGATATTAGAGAAAGAAGAGGACCTCAAAGAGCCTACTTTTCAGGCTTATTATTTAATTTACTAAGATTGTTGATTTAACAGTGCAAACCAATATAGAAGTTTGGCAAATTCTTGGAGAGTCATTCCATGTACACAGTCAGAATTACACATGTAGCTTATTGTACATTTCAGTCCTTGAACTGTGCATTTTATAACAGTTTCACCCACAATCTGCAACACTTAGCCACTTTTTCAGATCATAAAAATTAGTGATAGGACAAAAAACAGGAAAGCCGTGAACTTCACCTAAAAGCACGGCAGTGCTGTGTACAATGTAAATCTTGGAGGGTGACTACAAATAATATAATAACTTTATAAGTGAGTAGCAGAAAAGCAGAAGCCATACTGAAATCACTGAGATGGCTTTAGTTGATTCTTGTAATAAAAATTTTCACATAACATGAAAATGGTAAGGTTGGAGCCTTGGAGCCTCGGTCTCGAGAATGGAGGAAAAGGGGATAATCCACCTAAGTCTGTACTTATATTCCTTCTGCTTTCTCTGTTTCATGCTGCAATATCATGTTACTAAACCAAAAACCAGAAACAGTGGTTTTTCCTTTTCTGAGAATGCAGAGGAATTAGTGTACACTGGGGATACAAAAAGGGTCTCATCAGAAGAAAGCCCAAGGTCCAAATTTAGAAATAAATTGTGACGAGAGTCTGCAAGATAATTAACTTTATGAAGGATATTTGGAAACTATTGCTCATTTTCATTTGAAAAGGCAGATTTTCACACACACAGTCTGTAATCTATTATGTAGCTGTTTTATTTCAGAAGGCCTAACAGGTGTAATGTAAGGTGCCTATAACTATATGGTGCAGGTTGTAATTAATCCTGTAAGATATCTGCCCTACAGTTATTTCTTAAAAAAAATAAATTTAAAATTTTAAAAAAAGATCACCTCAGCAAACAAAAGGAGGTATGGAAGTGGAGAAGAGGGAAAACTTAATATGAGATTGTATGAGATACAAGTTTTAATGACTACTTTCAACAGGGGAAGCAATTCATTATATGACTTAATGATATGAGTGAGCATTTCTGTAATGAATAAATCTGGTCATGAATATTTAACATTCACAGAAACAGCCAAGTGCAAAGGAAATTTTTTTTGGGAGGTTACAGCCAGGTCACAAGCACTTTCTGATTTTCCATTCATGGCACAATTTTGTCTCTTTCCAAAGCAGATTTGATCATCTGGCTGTTGACACTTCAGTGGAAAAACTGAGTTTAGTAGTTATTATTAAACATCTTATTTCGTGAATATATGCAAAAACATTAATTTTTAGCTTCTTAACTGAAGATAGATCTTTAAAACTGGCTGCAAATCTGAAAACCTGAATGTTTCAATTGGTTTAGTATATTAAATTTATCTAGAAAGACAGATAATGTTTTTCCTTAAATGCTGACAGAGTATTGTACTCTAAAGATAAGTATTTCCTCTTTGTTTTCTCTGAGACAAAGAAGAAGATACTAAAGTTAGGAGGTGTTAGCCTACCTCATTAATATTGGCAGTATACTAGTTATTCCTGGATCCTGCTTTTAAACTTTATAAAATTGACCTTCTTAAGCAGAAATTAATACTTTAATTATATTTTGTAATGGCTGGAAATTTTGATCTAAGTGGAGATAAAGACATTACAGAAAATTAAACATTAAAGTGGGGGAAACTCAGTGGTTTATTAAT
The DNA here is from genome assembly GCA_013399835.1 of Leptocoma aspasia. Lineage (NCBI taxonomy): Eukaryota > Metazoa > Chordata > Aves > Passeriformes > Nectariniidae > Leptocoma > Leptocoma aspasia. Next base: position 373,325 of record VXAX01006756.1, on the reverse strand, counting down.
GCTGAAAATATCCCAACCTTTTGTTGAGGGGAACATTTAGTGCAGGTAGCTCAGTGTGCAGCTCCAGTGAGAGATGCAAAATACAAAGGTTTGGATCACGGGAGCCCAAGGCAAGAGGCCAGGAGCCGGCACCAAGACTTTGCATGACATAAGGCACAGGGCCCTCTGGCCCAGCCAGGTGAACAGACACTGAGACAGGGCAGGAGACAATGACTCAGCTGGAAAATCCCAGACTTTCACACACTTAGACTGTGAGGGTATAAAAGGCCAGGGTTTACTTTGCTCAGGATCCTTCTTGGGGAGGGCTTGAGCTTATATTTTGCTGTTGCACCGTGATTACATTTTTTGAAGGATCCAGACAACTGAGACTCTGATATGGGAAAGCTGGGGTTGAGCTGTAAGGAATCCTGGTCTGAGTGTGTGAGAGTCAGGGGTGTAGGTGAGAAGGGGCTTCGGTTCCGTTCCAGGTGATGCAAGTTTGACTTGCAGAATGGGTCCTAGATGGTCCAATGGAAACTTTCTTTGACACTTTTAAGTCATTGCAGAACACATATAAATAATAGGCATGCATAAGTATGATGTATTGGGAAAGGGTTAACATGGTTTTTACAGAAAGAAGTCATGCCACATAATTATGCTGGTGTACCTCACAGGACTTAGAAGAGATTATAGGAACCTGTCTGACAAAAATATACCAGAATTTTTTAGAAAGCTTTCCCAACAAGAGACCTTAGGAACACTAAGAAGAAAAAGGGATCAATCTTGCCACAGAAAGATAGGTTACTATCATTCCTGTTATTATTACTATTCTGTAGTAATATGTGGCCATGTATCACAACTAGGAGGAAGGATTATTTTTATCTCCCTTACTTAATTTGACTGTACAAGGTCAAATTATTCTGAAAGTCCTGAGAAGGAGACCAACTTTACCATGACAAAGCTTCTAAGTGAAATAACAACTACAAGACAGGCAAAATGAAGATTGGTGTGAAGTCATGCTGAAGATTCCTACTGTGCCAAAGGTCTGGCCATAAAATGACAGATGGAACTAAATGTCCTTAGGTGTAAAGTAAAGCAAAAAGAAGAGGAAAAGAACAAGCTATCTGTAAATATATGCTGCTGTATTACGGCCAGGGTTTAGGGTCCGTCTGACCCAGAGACAGCCGTAATGTCCCGGATAGAGGGGTCTCTTCTCCAGGAGCCTCGGGCAGTTCCCCAAACCGCAGGCCACCTTAGCAAGCAGTTTCAGCTCTTTAGTGATTATCAGCTCTTTGCTTGCTAGGTGCCTCGGCAGACATGGGGAGGAGAGAGGAGAAGAGATGTATGAATTCCGCAGATGTCTTTATTGAGAAGGTTCCTGCAAATGGGTCAGGGACAGCTCTTCTGCTTTTACTGCAGAAGTGAGGTTTATAAAGGCTAAGGGGGTTTTGGAAACAGTCCAATAGCAAGGGTCGAGGCAAATGTGACCAATGGTCTTACAGAGAGATAACAGGGGTACAGAGTGGAAGAGGGGTTTTTTTTTTGGTCTGCTCATCATGACTTAACATTTTCTTATCTTAAGCTGACCTCCAGGGTGGCCTTACAGCCTCTGTGGCTGCTCCACTGCTGAGTTACTGTCAGTCTGTGAAAAGGTAATGGTGTCCTTATGGATAGATCACTGGAAATACCATCTCAACACACAACAGCAGCAGAATAGAAAATCAAATGTAAGGAATTATTAGAAAGGAATAAAAATTAAAATTTTCACTATGATTCTTTTTAAAGCCATTTGGAACTGTCAATTAGAAGAGGATGTATAGTCCTCACACCCTTTTCTAAGGATTGCTTTGTGGAAGAAAGAGAAAATATTAGATTTCTGTCATAGGAAGCTGTACTATAAAATACTATAGACACAGACTGCCTGTCCCAACCCCTGTGAGACAAAAAAGTATATGAACCAAGTCTAAATCCTTCAGAGTGCTTCAGACTACCTGTAAGGCAGACACAAGATGATCAATAATATGACTACGTATGTATTAATATATATTAATACATATTTAATAAATTATTAATTCATCACCAGCAAGAAGGGTTTTGTTTTGGTTTGGCTTGGTTTGGTCTTTTTAAAACACATAAAGACATAAGTTACCTTCCAAATAAGATATCATTTCATGTGGTTACATTTTTAGTTATAGGATATTAGATATAGGACAAGAGACACTTAAAGGTGAATTAAAGCTCAAATTCATAAACTTCTAGTTCATAAAGGTAAAGTTCACATTCATAAACCTAAAGTTCAAGTTCATAAAGTTCAAGTTCAACCTATACAAATTAGGGGGCTGGGAATCACCAACTGTATAAAGTTTAACAATGGGAAATGCTAGATTCTGCTTGTGGGACAGGTCAACCCTGGACATAGAGACAGGCTGGGGAATAAGAGGCTGGAGAGCAATGCTATGGAAAGGGACATGGAGGTTTGTCATGGACAAGTGTTTGAGATCACTCATGCATGGCTTGGATGCAGGCGTCTTTTGTAACGGATATTCACAGATTTAATAGGTATTACCAGAGGCTTTCCTTTCTCATGCACATCTGTTTCACCAGCCCAGTATGCCACTCTGCTTGTTATCAAGTGGGGAACATTTGAGGGGTAGGGACCAAAACATAAAATAACACCCAAATCCAGAATCTTTTGGCCTCTTCACCATTCAATAGGATTCAGTCTATTCCAGTTAAACAAATACACCACAAATAATCAATTGCAGTTTCACCTTAGAGCTGGTTTATGGCCTTAGCATTTTAGTAAATTAGCCATCTTAATCAGCTCAAATAGGGTTGGTTTTTTGGGTAAAATTTACCTGTTCCCTGCAAGGTTCAGATGTTTTGGGCCTGCATAATGTTAGCTCAACTTTTGTTTCCCTTTCTATTCCTCCTGTAACTGTCTCTGCAGTTGTTCTGTTTATAGGAACAACAATAACTTGGTCACTTTCCTAATTTCCAATTCAGTTTTCAGTTCTTATTTCCCTTTAATACTGTCTTTTCTCTATTGGCAGACAGCTTCTAGACAGGTGCCTAGCACCTGTTTTGCAAATAATTTATCTTCCCTGTTCTTTGAATGGCATCTATCAACTTTTAAATGTTCTTTCAAAGCTTCCCGGTCATGCTGAGCCCATTTGTCCGAGAACTTAGGACTTGGACTTTCCATGCATTTGTAAGTAGTCAGTGATATTATTTGCCAGTACGCTCACTGTGCCAAATTGTTACAAACGAGTGTTTGAGATCGTTTAAAACTTCACTGACAAGGGTATAAGCAAAATCCAGATTTAATATTAAGCAAAGTACAACCAAGTCCATTGGCAAGATTCACTTTCCTACTTACAGGACAGTTAAGGCACAACCAGGGAAAGCAAGCAACAACAAAAGCAAGCAAAATCCAGCCAATCAAAACAGAAATGAACTGAGAACCAGGGTGGGTGTGTGGGTTTAAGTACATGTAACAGAAGGGCAGTGAGGGAAAGGATAAAAAGAAACACAGCCTAAAAGCTTAACAGCACTCAACAGTGTTCTTTAGCTTATACCTTAAACATGACAACTTCACAAAGGAACAACACTTAACTTAATGTATATCTTAACTTATAACTTAACCTTAATAATTTAACAGAGGAATAACACTTGACAGCAGTTAACCTAATTTATAACTTTGAAGTTATACTTAGCACCTTAGCCAAAGAGCAAAACTTAGCAACACTTAACTTAGTTTATAACTCATGCCTTTACTTACTTGCTTAAGTTACTTACGTATATAAGGTACTTAAACATCTAAGAAAGAAGTATTTCTCCCAGATTTGCTCTAGCATATGCACACATGCATGCACACAGACATAAAGTGTCAGTGCAAGAAAGGCACCTGTGAAAAATTCCCTTCAGAAGTCAGTGAAATCCTCACTTTGTGTCCCTTAAATGGGAAAGGTTGGGCCTGGAAGAGTCAGGGTATCAGTCCAGGATACATTGTGTTTCAGAAATCCTCCAATTGTAGCAAACCTGAGTTAGCTACCTCTGAGAGGCGTGGGACTCTGAGTGAGGTTGCTGATCGTTTCAGTCCAGAAGAGCTCAAAGGGTGTCATTTTGGACCACTGTTTATAGGGTCACAAGAGAGCGGGCTTTAGTGATTACAATGGCCCAATCCAGGCCACAGTCTGGGGGGCACTTTCTTTCAAAGTGGGAGAACAGGAATGTTACACTGTTGAGGCAAGAAAAACTGTTTCCAAGCCTGCTCATAAGGAAAAGAGGAGCTGTTAGACAGCAGCCGTTCCTGAGAGCAGACAGTGTGTCTGATAAGCTCTGGAAGTGCTGGGCCCAGGTGCTGTTTCCAAGGCCAAGGCCTAAGGAGCATTTCTCAGATCACAGTGCAGCCTGTCATGGGGAGTAATGCACCACCACAGGGCCCTGCTCTGTGGCAAGTTGAACATGAGCCAGCAGTGCCCTGGCAGCCAGGAAGACCACCCGTGTCCTGGGGTGCATCAGGCACAGCATCACAGCCGGGCAAGGGAGGGGATTGTCCTGCTCTGCTCTGCTCTGCTCTGCTCTGGGGCGGCCTCACCTCCAGTGCTGGGGACAGTTCTGGGTGAGACAGTATAAGAAAAACATTGAGCTGTTAGAGGGTGTCCAAAGAGGGGCAACAAAGACGGCGAAGGGTCTTGAGGGCAAGCCATTTGAGTGGCTGAGGTCCCTTGGTCTGTTCAGCATGGAGGAGAGGAGACTGGGGAGAACTCACTGCAGTTACAGCTTCCTTGTGGGGGAAGATGAGGAGCAGATACTGATCTCTGCTCTGTGGTGGCCAATGACAGGACTTGAGGAAATGTCCTAAAGTCATTTCAGGGCAGATTTAGGTTGAATATTAGGAAATGGTTCTTACCCAGAGTGTGACTGGTCACTGGAACAGGCTCACCAGAAAAATGGTCACAGCACCAGCCTGACAGAACTCAAAAACCACTTGGACAATTCTGATTCTTTGGGCTGTCCTGTGCAGGGCTAGGATTTGGACTTGGTTGATCCTTTTGGATCCCTTCCAACTCAAAATATTCTAAGTCCCACAGAATGATTTTTCAGTGTCACAGAATCAGTTAGGTTGGCAAAATACCTCTGTTATCATTGCGTCCAACTTTTGACTGATCATCACCTTGTCAACTAGACCTGCCATGTTCAATTGTTTCTTGAACTCTTCCAGGTATGGAGAATCCACCTGCCTTCTTGGGCAGTCCCTTCCAATGTTTAACAACCTTTTCCATGAAGAAATTCCTCCACATGTCCAGCCTGAACCTCTCCTGGCACAGCTTGAGGCCATGTCCACTTGTCCTGTCACTGGCTGCCTGGGAGAAGAGCCTGCCACCCACCTGGCTACAGCCTCCTCAAAGGGAACTGTAGAAATTAATAAGATCATTCCTTAGCCTCCTTTTCTCCAGGCTAAACAGCACCAGCAACCTCAGCTATTCCTCATACGACTTTGTCAGACCCTTTGTCAGCTCCATTGCTCTTTTCTGTACACCTCCAACACCTGAATGCCTTCGTTCATGAGAGGCCCAGAAATGGACAGAATGCAAGGTGAGCCCAGAACAATGCTGAGTAAAAGGGAACAACCACTGCCCTAACCCTGCCAGCTACTTTATTGCTGATATAGACCAGGATGCCTTTGGTCTTTTTGGCCACCTGGGCACTCTCCTGGTTCATGTTCAGGTGCTGTTGACCAGGTCCCCCAGATGCTTTTCCACTGGGCTACTTTCCAGCCAGTCTACCTCCAGCCTGTAGCACTGCACTGGGTTGTTGTTACCCAAGTGCAGGACCCAGCACTTGGCCTTGATGAACCTCACACCTTTGGCCCTGGCCCATTGATTCAGCCTGTCTAGATCCCTCTGCAGAGCCTTCATGCCCTCCAGCAGATCAACACTCCCACACGTCTTAGTGTTTTCTGCAAAGCTACTGAGGGTGCACTTCATCCCCTCATCCAGATCATTAATAAAGATATTCAACAGGAACTGACCACCAAACTGAGGCCTGGGAACCCCAGTAGTTACCAGCCACCACCTGGTTTTAACTCCATATACCTCCACCCAGTAGATCTAGCCATCCTGCCAGTTTCTAACCCAATAATGTACCCCAAAGTACTGGTAAAGAGAAAGAAAAATACAGGTTTCATCTCAAAGTGCATCAGTATGCCAAGTTTGACATGACTGACATAGTAAGACAGATCAGGTTTATGTTTGCACTTTTCCTAAGGCTTTGTAACTGATCACTCCCAAAAACAGAATGGTGAAGTAGAGGAAGCACTGTCTTGCTTTAAATGATTGTTCATACGTTTCTTGAAAAAAATTTTTTTCAGAATTTTTATTTTTTCCTTTGCAGTAAATAACAAAAATCCAATAAAATACCTAATTTTTAAAAGAGTATAAAAATTTATCATAATAAAGCAAAATTCCAACATTTTGTGATAATTACAAGGCAGAGAAAGCAAGAATATTTACTGAAAATGTATGTTCCAGAGAATACTATGTACTAGGACCAGGAAGAAAAACTCATCTCTTTTTGTCTATTAATGACTTTCATTCACAATTGAAACCTATGCAGCTGGGTGAAGAACAAACTGCAGAAAAAAAGAGGAAATATAATAGAAAATGTATGGGAAAGTTGATGAAATTGAAAGGTCACTCACAAATCACATATGAGGAAGCCCATCTGTTCAGCACAGGTGCCTGTTCAGCACACAAATACTAAAAGCAGCAAAGGAAGCCCCGAAACAGAAATGGTGATTATAATTCTGCTTCACTGACAGAGTACTCCTTACTCATTATACAGCCTCTAAGTGCCATCTCAAAACTGCTGTTGAAAGGCATAAACTATTTTCAGAGTCTCTGTTTTCTACACAGAATCACTGGATCGTGCAGGTTGGAGGGGGCATCGGAATGTCTCAACTGTGATCCCCTGCTTCAAGCAGGGCCAACAGGGAACTCAGACACAGGGGAGGCACAGGGCTTTGTTCCAAGGGCATATGAAAGTGTCCAAAGATAGAGAGTCTGAAACCATTCTAGTCAACCTGTTCCACCACTTAGGAGACACGTTGATCACAATATGTGCAGTCTGAACCTTACCTGTCCCAGCAGCAATCTCACACTGCTATTTATCCCTGTCATCTCCATTCCCCCCCGTAGACATCAGGCTGGTGTTAAGTGTCCCAAAGCAGCCCCATGTCCCAACAAATCCTGCTCTGGAAACTTGCTGTCAACTCAAAAATTAATGGAATACATTCAGTCACCTTTTCAGGTCATTAAGAAGGACAGGACAGAACCCAGGGCAGACAGAACCCTAGAGTCTGAGCACCAAAAATTATTGTGTTTGCACTTGAAGAATACCACTGTAGAAGGACTAAAATAAAAGTATTTAAATATCTGTAAGTAAAGCCTACAGAAATGCAAACACAGCTAAATAAGACTAGTGACCTGATCCTAGAATTTGAAGTTGATCTCCACGTAGTGTCCTGAAAGGCATCATACAATTTTGTATTTCAGATTTCTTTAAAATTGTGCAGTGGAACCTTAGTTCAAATCTTGACATTTTTTTAATTTTTCTTTTCTCTCACTCCCATTCCACACACACAATACCACCAAAAAGCCAGGGTAAAAACACAAGCAGTTTCTCATAATTTCAGTCAGTTACCATTCTGTACAAATAAAAATTTGTACAAAATATGGATAGAGAAACATTTCCTTGGGAAAAACATGGTGCTTTCTTCAACAGAGGGGATGATCAAAACTTTTGTTTGATGAAACATGGCTTTTCTGAATCTTTCCATTTTGGGAAGGAAAAAGAAGAATAAAATAAAAAGGAAACGGAATCACTTCAGTACTGGAATTTAGTTTTCTCTATGAAGCACATGCATAAAAATCCAACCACATATTTAGTATCTTACATATCTCTCTGTACATTGTCTCAGTTCTTGAACAGTTCATCAACAGTTTTTAGGAGAACAAGTTAGGCAAGAAGCAGCATTGGGCTATGTATTCAAAATTAAGTGTCTTTTGCATTCATATTCATGGCAATGTAGAAACTTATGCTGAACAGTACTGAACTATATGAAGTTACTGAGAACAGATAGAAATGTCCTAGACTGAGCTCTTGTATTCTAGTCAGGGTTGCAGCAGAGAGTATTCTCTTACAAACTAATACTTATGAAGATTTTTGTAATAAGCTCAGAAAAATTAAATCTTGACATGTAATACTGTCTCTAAATTCTTATGGCTGTTTAATTGGTTTTGTTTTGTTCAGTCTCTTCTACTGAAGGTTATGAACTATTGTTTTCTAACTTAATTAAGTTCACTGTAATCAAAGTAGTTAGAAAAAAAGGATGCTAGCCAAAGTTAGTTAGCCAAGACTGTGTTCCTCAATTCTGAAAGCATAGTTTGAGCAGATGTGTTTCTGTGGTGATTAAACTCCCAAGTTTAAGGGAGGCATTTTAAAAAATAAAGAAACAAACAAACAAAACCAGCAGTCTCAACATTTTTGAGGTTACAGATGCATGAGTTATTATGGCATTGTATTTATGTAAAGTAATAAAATTCTCATGTCACATTATAAAATATATAGTTTGAAGTAGATTTATTTTTTGACATGTGTATATGCAGTGAAAGAAAATGTGATATTATCTAGAGGGTCAGATACATTCTCTTGTAAATGTGCATTCCACTCCCTGATGATGGTCTAATTATTGGGCTAAATATTCACTAACCTGACATTTAGCTAAATATGCAAATTATATGAACAATTTTTTCCCATTAATTTCTTTTGCTGTACTATTCATTTTCTTTCTACATTTCTCATTCCTTTTCTTCAATATTCCAGAAAGAAAAAAAACAGGTAATTATTCAGTTTCTACATTAAGGTTTGCTCATAAACAAAATGCAGAGCATCTGAAGAGATTTGTCATATCAGAAAGACAGAGGCATTCTACCTCTTTTTTCGAGGAATAATAGGTTATTTTTGATATCATATGAGTCCATGATCCTCTAAGATGCAACTACATTATTCTGTAAAAAATAAAATCACTTCTCACCTTGACTTCTGTGATTACCATCACCTTGAAATATCAGTCATTAACCTCCCATTGTTTCTTTCTCTCTAAAGCTAAATTTAGGCTTAAAATACACTTTCACCTGAAAAAGCACTTTGCATCAGAAAGCAACACAATAAAAATATACTTCCTTCAGCAAACAAGAGAAAAAACACTTTGTTGAATTCTCTTCCAGAAAAAGGTCAGTGAAAATATCCAGAGAATAGGAAAAAAAACATATCTTGGAGATGCACTGCAAAATATGAATATATCACACAGCCTTATATAGCTGTTTTTTCCTGGTTTACATGCCTAACTTTCCAGAATGATACCGCACACATTCAAGTCTTCCCAGCTGTGACTATATCAAAGAATTTAGTAGTGAACCTATGTGTTTTTCAGTACTTCTTGCTTTGTAATATTAAACGGAACATCTGTGGCAGGTGGCAAAAGCTACTGGTACATATTAGTATCCCCAACTTCCTTAGCAGCTTGGCAGTATAAAAAGCAGAAAAGGCCTTGGCTCTAAGTAAACCGTGCTCACCAATAACTAAATATCTTTATATTATCTATATATATCTATATATATAACTAAAATATCTTTATATTATCGAGCCTGTGTTCAATACAAATCCAAAACATAGACCCATACTCAACACTGTAAAGAAAGTTAACTCTTCCCCAGCCAAAACCAGTACCCCATGAAAAAATCAAAGCATCAGTCAACTGTAGGTGTTGTTGCACAGATTGGCAAGAAAATCATTTAGAAAACAGCTATTTTTGGCAGGGTTTCTTGTAAGAGGACAGACAGGCTTACAGATTAATACTGAGTTCCTCTGTCATAATAAATCCGGGTTTATTTACATGTCATGATTTGATTAATACACTATGTGGATTCTTTTGGTTTATCAATGTCCACAATACGAAATGCATAAGAGCAACATTAAAAAGTATGTTTCAAAATACTGCAGAAATATTTTTTTTCTTCTGGACATAAAGGTGAAAAAAAAAAAGACAAGTAATAGACAACTGATACACAAAGATCAGCCTTATACTTTTGTTATATAAAACCCCAAGGTTAACTGATATTACTTTGGGAATGTAACATTAAACTCGGATTTATATTTCCTTTGGGATATTTTTATTTACACATTTACTTAAGGGTCAAACTGAAGTAACCACATCTTTTGTTTCCAGTCTCTTGCCATGCCTGCATCTTAGAGAGTACAGAAAGTGCTTCTGGGAATAATTAGCTCCTAATAATCACTTTTACATTTCCATATATTCTTCTCTTAAAACTCTGAAAATTCTCTCTTATTCAGGTAGTAAGGCCTGAGTTTTCTTCTTTTCCATTTCTCTTGGGTCACTGTGTGAGACAGCTTTCTCTCCACAGAGAAAAAAATTCCCTAGCTTGTAACTTTCCAGGTGGGATTGGAGCTGTTCTTTCAATTGCTAAGCACCTCTTTGATCTAACCGTGGTCAAGGTATACCTATTCTCCTCTGTACTTAGTGTTCTCACAAGCCCATTTTCGTTAAGTCTCAGATATACAGAATCTGCATATGCCTAAGAAGTCCTGCCTAAGGTTTTTAATTTTTAATATTTTCACTGAAACAGATAAAGAAAACATTAAAAGACATTAGTTAAAGAATGAAAGACTGGGTAGGAGTCTGATTAAAAAGACAGAGCATAAAATTAATGGAGTGAGAAGAGAGAAGCAGCATCAACAGCTGAGCTCCTCAAGACCTGCTTTGAAACTACCCCTGCCTAATTTTATTAGTCTTTTGGTAAGTAACGCATGTCAATTAAATTTTCTGATGATGCAAATACAGAAAAGGATTGGGGATCATGTAGCCCAATTCCCTTTTAAAGCAGATTCACCTAGAACAGGTTGTACAGGATCACCTTCTAGGTAAGTTTTCAGTACGTCCAAGGAGGGAGACTCCATAGCCTCTCTGGGCAGCCTGATCCAGTGCTCTCTCAACCTGACAGTAAAATAGTTTTTCATCATATTTTAGATGGAACTTCCTGTATATCACTTTCTGCCTGTTCCCTCTCATCCCTTTGCTTGGCACCACCGAGAAGAGCCTGGCTTCATTCTCTTCTTTCACATTTCTTGCAATGGGAACATTAATAAGCCAGGTATATTTCACACCTTGTCTGGTTTATGGACAATACCCCCTGTTCATTGAAGCAATCTCCCAATTTTATCCTTCTTATGTATGTCCCTAGTGCATATCCCAAGACCTCTGAGCAGATACGAATAGGATGTAGATATATGTGTATAGGAAATTAAGTATATTTCAGGAGGAGTAATTAGGGGTATAAATGGATTTATATTGACAGTACTTATGTAATACATACACAAATCCTTCCTGATTACATTGAGAAACATTGTCCTTTGTAGAGCCAAGGTAATGTACAAATCAATTAGGAGGAAGAAAATTACCAAATAATAAAATTTTAAAAATTTCTCAAAGGTTTCATAGTATAGAGTAAGAATAATATTGAGAGTGCTATTGTGAAAAGTCAATTCACCAAAATCTTGATTTTCCAAAGCTGTGCAGCCCTGGAGGCCACTAGCTGTCTTTGAGATTATTATTTGTGTATGAGCAAGCATAGCTACTTCACTTTTAAACTACTCACTAGTAAATGGAGATTACTGGATTAACTCACGTGCTCTGTACCAGTCAGCTACCACTGGAAGAGAACAGATAGGTCTTTATTTTACAGTCTGGGAATTATACACACATGAAGGAAAAAAAAAATTGTTTAAGTAAATTTAGCTTTTTGGAGATTGAGAGACTTTTCCAAAAAGACTGTATACTTCAGAGCTCATAGCAGGTAAGACATTTCTGCCATTTCTTTGCTCTACTTAGTAAGACTTTGCACTACAGATTTTTCACTTCCTTCATATAGTGCTAAAACTTACATAGTTCACGAACATATGTAAATTCAATCAAACAGTCTATAAGAGAAGGATAATATGACAAATATTACAGTTGCTGGATTAAGACTCAGAGATAAACCAGTTTATTTGTCTAAAATTCCATATAGAACCTGTGACAAGTATTAGTTCCAAAATATTTTCCATTCACAACTGCAAATTCCTTCAAGTTCTACCTACATTCTAGATGTTCTCTTAATCTTTTGACATTTAAATGCCTTATAACCACTCTCTTCAACCCAAGTGCACAAAGCAGTCAACACAATTTGGTCTAAGAAACAGTACTTGGAACTTTTCACAAGAGCTATTTTTTGTCCTTATCATATTAGGTCTTTTTTGCCTAGACTTCACATCAGTTCCAAAAACATTCTGAAAATGTTTTCTGGGGTTTAAGAGACTAGACGAACCTGTGTTCTAGTGTCTAGAACACAGGTTTGTGCCATCTGGGTTGAGCTACAAACTCAAATCCAGAGGCAGAACTGGGGGCAAAGCACATTTCTAACTCTTATTTTTCCATGAGAAATTAGAAACGTATCATGGTTCTATTCTCATGTGCCACCAAAAAAAAAACCCCTCAAAAAACCCAAGCAGCCCCCCCCAAAAAACCTCAAACCAAAATATAAAGAAATGTAAAACCCCAACAAAAATAATCCCAGATTATTAGGGCCTAAAAAGTTTTAAAAAGCCTAATAAGCAAGTTAATAAAAACAGATTTTATGCATATTCATTTTATGCATTAGCTTTTGAGATAATATTAAAAATGGAAAACATTATTTTTCCTTTCAACCTATCTGGTGGAGGCATTCAAATCCCAAATGTGAGCTTGTCTTCAAACATATCTACCACATGATTAAAACTGAACACAGGTAAATAAGTTTTCTATATAATGTGGTGAGAAGACCAGATTTCAAAGCCAAGAATCAGTTACATGTTATTATGTAGACATTGCAAAAATGCACCAAAAAATTCTATGAAAATACTTTCTGCCCAATAACTGGCAAGTTTTAGCAAAAACAACAAATCTTTTTTTAAAGCCATAGAGAAACGTTGATTTATAGGGAAATACATTTTTTGTACAATAAGGCATGGGAGGAATGGGACCCAAAGCTCAAAAACAACAGTAGGCTCTCTAAATCTATAGACTACACCTGAGAATTGAATTGACTTCATAAAAAAATCTCAATTCACCAAGCCTTGTCAACACTGGAAAATCTTACACAGCAAATCTTATGAGAAAATTGACAAAACACATCAGTTGAAGCCTTACACAGGTTTCTTCTGTCATTAACACCTATTGCAAGGTCAGTAGACCACAGAAAAAGCTGCATTTTTGAGCTATTTAATATATCCTCTTTATCTGAAAATGATAAGTTTTGCGAAATACATTTTCACTTGAAAAAAATAAGTAAGAAATGGACAAACTCCCAAACCTTATATTAAAATGTGTGTTTTTACTAAGAAGGACATCTTATGATATTAGTAGGCATGCTGCTAAGGTAGAAGACAAAAGTTGCTATGTGTCTATGTAAAAAATATATAGCATTACTTTGAAATGAAAGTATGAAGATGGAGTAAAATGATATTTTATCTGACCTTTTGGAAACAAAGTGTGTGGTAGATTTCAAGATAAATGCTGGTACATTTGCAGACAAGGTGCTCAAGCATGTTCTGCATCAACTATGGCATAGACTGAAATCTGTCATTGTAACTTCTTCTATAATATTTTGAACCTCTGAGCACAGACTGCAGTGTTAAATTCTCACAAGAGGAAAGTTTGCATATGGCAAGACACTTTCTGGAAAAAAAAGCCAGTATTTTTTATGTATAAATTTGTTAGCACATTTGCAGACAGAAAGAAGAACATGCACCAAAAGTAAAGATCATGGACAGGTCTGTATCATTAATTACCTAAGTATAGGAATTAAGAATACTAGTACAAACACTTCAGTCTATAAAGGTAAAGGGAACATGGCAAAAAGCTGGGTATAAATATCAAAGGTATCACACATATATTGTAAAAAATGTAAACCCAGATATAAGCCAAATTTCAAATCACAAATGCTTCAGTGTGGCAGCTGATTCCCCTCTTAATTAAAAAAACACAAACAAGTATGTCATTGCCCATGGAGCTAGAAGAAAGTTTTTAAGTAGCTAGAAGAAAAGGCTTCTAATTAATTGTTTCATTAAATATGTAGAATATACCACAGTCTTTAAGGATTGAGTTTGGGGTTTTTTGAGGGGTTTGCAATCAGGCTGACAAGGATAATGGAAAATATATTAAAACACAAATACAACAAAAAAGATGCATTTACTCTGCAAGAAAAAATCAAGTTGCTTTTCAATTAAGTTGCTCCCACTAATGCCAGGGCATCTGTTCACACATATATAGCAATCCAGAACAAACATTTGTTCTACATGTGCATTTTTTTCCTTCTATTTACTTTAAATATTTTTTTAAATGTAGGCCTCAGTTTGCATATTTCTCAGTTCTCACCATTCCTTATTTGGTAACAGTGAACCATGTGAACCACATGGTGAACCACAAACTACATGATGTTGAGCACTAGAAATGCCATGATTTCCTCTTTACATGCTTGTTCTGAAGAAATAGCAGATTAAAAAGAGAGACAATCTTGATCTCTTGCCTAGAAATAAATAATACTTTTTGTGCTATAATGTCTCATACAGATACTTGCCTAACTGGTTCGCCTGTTCTCTCTGCCAGTATCTCTAAATTTCACCCATGCCAGCTTATTTAACATGTGAACATATTTCAAAAGTGCAAAAGAAAGTACAATATACAGAGATATAGATTGATAGATGTAGATAGATACATATAGATAATATGTAGAGATATATAGATATAAAAATAAATGCTAAAGGTACATATATGTGTATATATATGCAAATATATATAAGAATATATAGATGACATGGAGATACAGGCAGAGAGAGATGGTAGAGACAGACATGACAGAGATAAGGATGATGGAGATAAAAATATAAGAAAGATGGCATAGATTACACATAGATTATAAAGAAAGAGATATGGATAGAGATAATGATAGAGTTTGAGACAGAGTTGATATAGCTATACGTCAACACATACATGCATGCAGTAATATGGATATTTGTACATGTACCTGTATACACGGAACTTCATAAAACCTTTGACACCATCTTCCACAGATTCTCCCAGAAAAGCAGGGAGCTCATGGCTTGGACAGGTGCACTCCTTGCTGAGTTAAAAGCTGGCTAGATGATCAGGCCCAAAGTGTGGTGGTGAATGGTGCCACATCCAGGTGGTGGCTGAATTCCCAAGGCTCACTGCTGGGGCCAGCAGGTTGAGGGAGGTGAACCTGCTCCTCTACTCCACTCTAAGGATGCCACATCTGGAGTGTTGTGTCCAGCATTGGCTCCCCAGTTCAAGATAGACAAGGTACTACTGGAGAGGATCCATTGCAGGTCTGCAAAAATGATCATTGGACTGGAGCATGTCTCTCATGAGGAAAGGCTGGGGGATCTCTTAGAAAGATATGATTGAGAGGGGAAGTCATTAATATCTATAAGTATCTGAAGGGAGCTTGTCAAAAGGATAGATTCAGACTTTTTTTGGTGGTGCCAAATAATAGAATAAGGAGCAATGAGCAGAAGCTGGAATGTGAGGAAAAACAGGAAGTGAACATGAGGAAAAATTTCACTGTGAGGGTGACTGAGGACTGCACAGATGCCCTGAGAGGCTGTGGATTCTCCATAGATAAGATATTTAATATCTTATAGTATAAGACATTAAATCTATAATATACTCCTAAGATATTTAATATGCATCAGGACATAATCCTGAGCATTAGAACAAGCTGCCCAGGGAAGGGGTAGAATCACCATCCCTGGAAGAGTTAAAAAAAATATTTAGATATGGCACTTAAGGGCATTGTTTTGTGGTAAACTTGGCAATGTTAGGTTAATGATTGGATTAAGTGATCTTAGAGGCCTTTCCCAAACTTAATGATTCTATTATTATATATATAGATGAGATGGAGTTTATATAGATTTAAATACAGATTAGATGGAGGTGAGATTAGATGAGGGGAGAGAGATAGAGAGGAATGGAGGTAATATAGCTATCATGCAGATACAGGTACAGATGCAGACAGAAATCCTGTGCCTTCCTTAGAACAAAAATAATTAAAATATTCTGAGTAAACCTTGTAGGAAATTGTGAGGTTAAATGGCATTTCAGAGTTTGCCTGGGGTTGAGAGAGGTTGGTAACAACCCTCTGAGAAAGCTGCAATGATCACAAACTATAATCTTTCATCATGTAATGCAGTCGTAGAGGTGTCACCGCAGATACTTTCCTGTGATGGATTTACTTGATGCCAAGTCCCTCAAGGCAAAGTGTCTTAAAAAATAGAGACATGAAAGGAGTATAGTATGAGTTTTCACAATTCTAAGAGGATATTTGGTGTGCTTAGTCAAATACAGTAAACTTTCTCATTCTTCTGTACTGGGTGAGAAAATACACTGACAATATAGTATCTGTTTTAGAGACACTGCTGTTGATTTTTAAAAGACCATTCTTAATTTGAATTTATTGCTTTCCCAGTTTGCTTCACCTCAGGTTGCAATAATATTTTGCCCCAAGAAAATTTGTTCCTTCTCCAGCTAAGTGTGTGCTTTCCTGCTACACCAGCAAAAAAGTAATGTACATGCAGTGTAACGAAAAAAAAAGCAGTGTAAAGAAACAAAGCAGTGCATTAGAGCCACACAATTGCAAAGGAACACTCTTCCTTCAGGCAAGATGTCTAGCTATGTAGTAATACATACTTGTCTTGTGAGCCAAAAGAAGGAAATAAACATTTCATCACATATTATCTGCTTCATTTAATCCACAGTGGCTTTAATAGATAATATTCTGTACACAGTGTGCTTGAATAAGCATGGCATTTATTGTCTTAGAACACTTACTTGGACAGGCTGGAAGCTATATGAAGGCAATTAACATTTATCATAAATCAAACAAGGCTTTTATGGCAACCAAAAGAGCGCTGCTGGAAATGCCATTTATCAGACCACCAGAAGGAGATTAAGAAATTGAGAAATATTTTCATTTTCTTTTTCTTTTTTCTATTTTTTTTTTTGCTTAGTAAATCTTTCAGACACATAACTGAAAATCAATTCATTACTTCCAAAAACTTTGACAATTCAATGTGACATGACATCACATACATGCAGAATAATAACCACCAGAAAAGTATTACCAATGCCAAAATTGCTGAGTTCTATTCAGAATACTGCAGGGAAGGTGCTGCCTATGTGTGCTTATTAGCAACTCTTCTTTAGGGGACATGCTGCACAGAAACAGTAGCTTATACAACCACTAGCAGACAGAGAAACCTGTTGAAATCACAGATTTTAAGTGTTTGACATTTGTATTTTTATTTTGAGCAGTAAACCTCTTGAGAAAATGGATGATAAATGTGTCAAACTCACCAGCATAATTTAGACAACTGGAAGAAGAGTCTGGGTTCACATAAATGTGAGAAATCAGCTGAGTGTCAAAATTTCACAGGAACTGAAGAATTTGATTCCAGTGCTTGTCATAGTACTGACAGTTCCATTTCTTCTCTATTTCTTGACCCTTTGTCATGTCAAGATCTGCTGTTTTTACTAAACTTTCAGAAAAGTAAAATTAAAACAAAAAGTAAAAAATTTTTTCTCATGTGTAAATTTTTTTACTTAACAGTTCCCTTCTGAGATAGCATTGTCAGCCTAATGACTTACACACAGTGTATGCTATTTCCCTCTCAGAATATTTCTTTCAGGTGCCTCTTGTATTCCTGTAGCTGTAGTGAACAGAGCAACCTTATCTCAGTGTCAGTGTACTTAGGTATGGAAAATGTACTTGCTTAAAAAGAAGCTATGTGCTATGTCTATATTAAAATTATACTGACCTGTAAAAAAATACAAACTGTTTCAAAAAACTCATCAAAACTACTGAACAGATTTCTGTTAACCTCATCAACAGTCTGATTCTGAAATTAGAAATGGAAAGTGAAGGAATGTGAAGAAAAGAATCAACACAGTTAATAAAAATTAATTAATATGCTATAGATACCTTAAAACACTTTAAATAAATTCAAATACAAACACTAACTACTTCTATTACAACACAGACCTGTAAAAGCTTGCTAACAAGTTGTAGCATGCAAACAAATCACAGGAGGCTCTGTGGAGAACCAGTGATATCAAAACCCTGAGTTTTGTTGATTGCAATGGGACTTAGGCAGTGGAAAGGAAAAGTGATTTTGGAAAAATAAAAGAAACAAGAACTGTCCAAAAGTGTCCAATAGGGCATCTGGTATTTTCTTTAATGCTTGAAGGTGTTATTCAGGCTGACATTTGAAGATGACTGTGTAGAACGTGACAGTAGCTTTATTTGCACTTCTCCTACAAGACTACACTTTTTTAGACTACGAACTTACAGTATGTACTCATGCAGATTAGGCAGATCCAGTGCATTCTGTGTGGATCTGCACTGATTACAAAGCGCTTACATTTCTACATTAACTCCATATAGCACCTTTCTGTATATAAATCAAATCCATAGAGCTACCAAAGAAATGGTGAAAGTTATTAATTAACTTTCATAGGAAAGTTAAAAGTGGCTGAAATCAACCTTACTCAGGGAATTCAAAAGTTTACTTAAAATCCCGTCTTTAAAATGTTATATTGAGTATTGTCTAGAAAAAGGGATTCATTAACAAAAAAAGACAAACAAAAAAGAAAAAAAAAAACATAAAAAGAAAACAAAAAACCCAAACCAACTGATCAAAAAAACAAACAAATAAAAAAAGAAACACACCAGAAAACACAAAAAACAAACAAACAAAAAACCCAACCAACCCCAAATATAGATTATTTGTAAATAAAACAATGCCAGAAGCTTGATGTTAATTTTCAGACAGACTCACTAGATTTGAGCCTCAGAAGTACTTTTCTGCCAAGAATATGTTAGAATATGCTAAGACTATGGTGACAGATAGGAAATGTTTCCTTAATGTCATAAGAAAAACATTTCCAGGTCTTCCATGCTGGCAATGAAATCTGAAGCTGTGACAAGCTACATATCTGCTGTATGCAGATGACTACAGTCATTGCTTTTTCTAAGATGGAATTACAACATATTACTGGCACCTGCAGAATTGCAAACAATAGATGCATATTATATTGAGGAGGTTACAGTTACTCCCTTTCCCAGAAAAAAAAGTCCTGCTATAAAAGGTCCTACTGGTCCATGTGGTGTTCCCAGGAAACATGTAATATGGATCCCAAACACTGACCAATTTCAGTTGCACATCATCATCTGTTTATTGTTGGCAACAGCTGCCCTCTTGCAATACATATAACCCACTCACACCAAAATTAGAGAACTACCTTAATATTTGTGGACTTAATAGACTTTCATTCCTTCAGCATGCAAACCATATTTTGATTGAGAACACAGTATTTGGAAAACCTATGGAAAGTTCATGTTCATAAATGCTGGCATCATCAGCTGAACTGTGGGAAAGACGTTATTGTGCATCAGACTTATTTTATTTTTTTTCCTTAATTGTAACCCAAATATTGTATTTATTCCATTTATACTCACCACTAGAGTATCTGGGTGTCTCACCATCCTTAACATTACTCTCACAGAATTTCAGCACATTAGAAATTTCAAGGTGTGTAAAGAAGCAGTTTGACATATGTTTGACACATCCATTGCATGTTGCCAGCCTTATATGACTTTTTATGCTTATGCATATTTCCACTGTATTTCCATTCTCTTGAGATTTATTTCTCCCCCAGTGATTAGCATAAAAAAACCCATCACATCTAACCTTTCCATTGCTTTAAGTAACGAGCCATTTTAAATAATAGTTTGCACTATTTTGTTTGCACATTTTAGACTTTTAAGCAAGCAATTAGTGTGGTCCTATGTTTACCTATCCTTATTTTACATACTTCATCCAGGACAAGTTTTGAGCATCAATAAACTATACAGGACACTTTGATCTTGACAAAAAAAACAAGCAGGATCATTGCATTCACACATCTTCAGGTATGCCACACATATTTAACACCAACAATAAGAGAAAACAAAGCTATAATTTATATCAACAGACTTCATCTTTGAAGAAGCTGTAGCATTTCAAACTTCGAAGTCACAAAACTATTACTCACAGAAAATCTAATATGTTCTAGTATGTGGCAAGAAAAGAGCACCTTGAGGAACTTATGAGGATTTGAGGTCAGTTTCCCACGGTGAAATGTTTCATCACTCCAAACTCACAACAGTGCCACATAATAACACCACTTACTGTTGCTCTCAGGAAATTTCGCAAGTTGTCTTCTCCAGTCATGGAGAAAATGCTTCAGAAGTGATGAGTGAAGGCATAATGGGAACTTGTACTTGGGAAGACCAGTGCATATTTCAGGAGCTAAGCACAGGAAATACGGATTTGTGGATCCATCTGGCACACTCCTTCTCTGTGCTAGTGGAGACAACTTTGCAGTGTTCACTACAAAGTGGCATTGTGCAAGTTTCTGCTTGCTTCCCCTCCCATGGGTGCCACCAGGAAACGTGCCACAGGGAGTGAGGGATCTGACCTGAGTCTCAAGGCACTGAATGTAACTGCAGAATCTTTATGTTTGAGCTTGATGTGCCCACTCCATTGACCTTCTTGTTTTGATTTGATGCTAACAGATAGAGGCGAGTGAGTATAGCCAAAGGCCCTTAAGGAAAGTAACAAAATGTCATTTTTCCTTCACATGACTTCTTTGAGATTGAATAATCTTTCATTTTCCTTTTCACAGAATCACAGAATGTCTAGGTTGGAAGAGACCTTCAAGATCATCAAGTCCAACCCATGCCCTAATACCTCAATGAAACCATGGCACTGAGTGTCACATCTAATCTTCTTTTAAATACACCCAGGGATGGTGACTTCACCACCTCCCTGGGTGGAAAATTCCAATACTTTATCATTCTTTCCATAAAAAGCATGTTCCTAATATCTAACCTGTATTTCCCTTGACGCAGCTTGAGACTGTGTCCTCTCATTCTGTCAGTTGCTGCCTGGAGAAAGAGACCAGCCCCCACCTGGCTACAGCCACATTTCAGGGAGTTGTAGAGAGTGATAAGCTCACCCCTGAGTCTCCTTCTCTCCAGGCTAAACACCCCCAGCTCCCTCAGTCATTCCTCACAGGGCTTGTGTTCCAAGCCCCTCACCAGCCTCATTGCCCTCCTCTGGATGCGCTTAAGGATCTCAACGTCCTTCCTAAACTGA
>VXAX01006756.1:321757-341888 GCA_013399835.1 Leptocoma aspasia | reverse complement strand
TATAATAAATTAAAAATTTATTATTTTTTAAAATTATTATTTATTAAAAAATAAAATAAAAAAATAAACCTGACAATAAAATAAAAAATAAATACTGACAATTTCTGTCAGTAAGTTAAACACACAATGTTTTATGCTAAGAGCGATTCCTACCTCAGTTCATGAATTTAGCAGTTTTGTAAATACTTCTGCTTTGATATCTGACATTTTTACATACTCTTTTGAAGTCTAATTAATACTGCTTTAGTAAAAGACTTTACAAGATTCCATTTAGTGGTGAATTGCAAAAAGAACAAGCTTTGCAGAGTGAAGGTATTGCTCATTTTTCAGATACATTTGCTTCTTATAGTTTGAGACCAGCCCTCCTGCCTTCTGAAATACCCACAAAATTTTTCAGCAGAGTAGACAATTTCTTTCATGAGTCAGAATGATGAGTATTTCAATATCTCTGCTTTTATTTTTATCTAAATGAACTTTAGAGCTTTTTAAGATCACAGAATCACAGAATCATATAGGCTGGAAAAGGCCTCTGAGATCATCAGGTCCAATCTCTGACAGATCACCATCTTGTCAATTAGATCATGGCACTAATTGCCACGTCTTTGAACATCTCCAGGGATAGTATTCCACCAGCTCCCTGAACATTCAAATGTTTACAGCCCTTTCTGTGAAGAAGTTCCTTCAGATGACCAAACTGAACCCCCTCTCCAGGCACAGCCTGAGGCCATGTCCTCTCATCCTTCCTACAACTTTCTTTCAGGTAATTGTAGAGAGCAAGTTTTACATGGGCCTGTAGCAAAACAGCAGTGCAAGTAAACATGCTGCATACATTGTACTATACTAATTCATTTGCAGGATGTAAAATTCAGCAAGTACTAAAAGCAAGCTATTTGTTATACAGTTCATAACCAAACATGGTAGTTAAATACATCAAAAGCAATGGATCTGAAAGATACAAGTAGGAACTGAAAAGTACAGAAGAAGAGAGACAAGCAACAAGGTTTGTTTTGCATATGGGGACAATTTTCCATATTGAGGGAATTTCTCTATTAAGTAAAATATTTTGTCTGCTGGAAGAAGATGTTTACAATGTACTCTCTTAACATTTGAAGACTGAAAACTTGGCACTATGCTTCCAGATCAAAACCACATGTTCTTCAAAGACAGAAAATCTGGTATTACTCAGTTTGAAGAAAATAAAGTCAATGTTTTCTTTTTCTCTTCATATTTTTATGTCTGTTTGAATCCCTGTTCCTTGAGATGTTATTGTTCAAAAAATAAGGTGCTGATTCAGAGCTATGACACAGTAAGACAGGGAGAGTAATGAAATCCAGTGTCTCCATTAGTGGAAGCAAATGGAACTGAGATGATCTGACTTCATCAGCCATCAGGACAAGGCTCATATACAGTTGCTAACGTTTGGTAGCTAAGCAATAAATATCTGGCAAGACAACAAGAGACAGCAAGATACCTTTCTAGTGGTCTGCTTTACAAGTTGTCTTGTAAGCTGTAATGATTTTCTGTTAGTAAAAATGATTTTGCAAACTTTAAGTTGTGTTTAAGTTATAGTCCTATCTTTATGGTCATAACTTTAAGTTATGGTCCTAACTCCAGGCTAGGAGCAGTGAAAGGAATTCATTGCAACCAAGATCTACAAGAACAGAATATTTAAATAGATTGAAGATCTTTTCAGTTTAAAAGCATTAGCAGATATAAAGGCCTGATATAACAAGAGAGAAACAGGCACTTTAAAAAGGAAGGAACACTTAGTTTGAGACCAGAGCTGCTTGTTCCAAATAAAGCAGTAAGTTCTTAGAAATCCCAGAAACACTCTCTATTACAGGGTATATACCAAGGCCTTTGTAAAGAGAAAAGCCAACCTGTTTAGTTGCAGGACATGCAGGCTGCAATAAAAAAAAATTATTGACTATTGGTGTTCTAGTCAGGAATAAAGAAATGGACAGGAACAAAAACTATTGTGGTAACATTCCAAATTCCATGAAGAAATCATTAAAACAACTGCATAAATTCATGTTTCTCAGCAGTACTAAGAGACAAAATTGGACAGTAAAAATAAGAGCCAAAAGTTTTCAGTGGCTTGGCATTCACAAGCTGGGTGGCAAGTATGTTATCCCAAAGGCACTCTGTGGCTGTTGTATTTCCATGGTTTCTTATGCCCCATACCAGAGAAGCAAAACATCATAATCCTAAAACACACTGCAAATCAAATGCTAAAAAGGACTGAGATGTTAAATATTGGTCTACTCTTGGTTATCAATTTTGTGCAAGTGGTGAAAAATTATATAGACAACACCAGTGTGACCTGTGTGACCTGTGTGTCCTGTATACCTTTCTCAGGTATATTCTGCTGAATAGACAAGGTGAATGTCCTCTCTTCACCCTCTAGATTTATGGAACAGGAGGTATTAAGAACAGATACTGATAAAATGTACTCAGACACTGATAAAAGATACTCAAAGGACCACAGACTATTAGTGTCATAACCTTATTACAGAAAGTAGATGTGAAAGAAACTGTGTAAAAGCCACTACCTACAAGAGACACTAAAATCTATAGAGACAAAGGAGTAGGAGAGAGAAGTTACTGTCTCTGGATGTCAAAGAAGTAACAGTAGGATAAAGAGATTATCAGAACCATATAGGCAAAAATTAACTGGTCTGTTTTTGCTTTGTTCACTAAGTTTTCAGAGTCCCATATGAATGTTCAAAACCAAACTCATGTCTAATACCTACAATGGGGCTATGTTTTATATTTTTGCTGAGAACAATCATTTTTTGTGCCCAGTGTGAGGTTACAGCTTCAAGATAATGGCAGGTTTGGTTGGGGTGTGCTAGGTTGATCTTATGTCTGTTATTGCTGTTTAGCAGTAAACCAGTAAACCAGGTGCTTGCCATGGGGCTCACTTGCCTGGCTGTACATTGGACTCATTCATGTTAGCAGCTGCTTTTTGCTTTCTCCACTCACTGCAGCGCTGTGCTGCTGATCACCTCCCTCTGCTGTGCCTGGGAACATTCTGATAACAGCCACGGCAACGTGCCTGGGCTGGCAGGTGGCCAGGGCACCACTGCTGTACCCGAGCTGCTGTCCCTGTGCTGCTGCACTGAACAGGCTGCAGTTCCAGTGAGAATTTGAGTTGAAGGGACTGTGACTGATGAGTGAGTCCACAGCAGAGCAGGACACCCTGAAACATCTGTGGCTGTGGACAAGTCCATACCAGAGCAGGCACACCTCAAAGCATTTGTGGCCATGATTGTGTCTGTGTGGCAGCAGGTATAGCTTTGAAACCATTCTGGCTCAATGGTAAGTGCATGCTGAAGAAGGCACACCTCAAAATGTCTGTGGCTATGGATGCCCTTGCTGCATCAGATACACAAGAAGCATCAGTGGTGGAGACAGTAGTGGATATACCTTTTAATTATTGCAATCCATGGTTTGACTTGCATATTATACAAATTGCTATAAAAGAAACAAACTGAATCAGTGGAGGAGAAGCCTTGCAAGACCCAGTGCAAGTGCAGCAGTGACTTCACCTGAGCTAGCTTTGGTGCCCAGTAACTCACCACCACCTCTCCTGTTCTGAGTGACCATCACAAGAGATGGAGCCTGAAGTCATGGACTAAATTAACTCAATGGATGTTCTGTGGGCACTTATGGACATTTATGGACATTGTATTGATATTTCATAGGGCTGCTCCATGGATTAAGGGAATTATATCTGTGTATTTTACCAAAGAATGGGAAGGGGGATGATGGTTATTGGATAGTTTAGGATATGAGGATGATGTAAGTTGTATAGAATCAGGGGTGGAGAATGTGTTGGTTTTGGCTGAGGTAAGCTAATTTTCTCCATAGTAGCTAGCATGGATCTAGGGGCTTGATTTGTGTTGGAAACAGTGTTGGTTTCAAAGGATGGTTTCATTATTGCTGAGCAGGGATTACACAGACCCAAGGCCTTTTCTGCTTCTCACCCAGCCCAGCAGGACACTGAGGGTGCACAAGTTGTTTGGAGGGGACACACAAGGGATGGCTGACCCCACTGACCCAAGGGATATCACAGAATCATAGAATCATTAAGGCTGAAAAATACCTCTAAGACAAAATCCAAACATTAACCTAGCACGTCCATATTCAACACTGAAGCGCATCTCAGATCTCACGTCCATGCATTTCTTTTTAACACTTGCAGGGATGGTGATTCCACCACTTCCCTGGGCAGCCTATCCCAATGCCTGGTCATCATTTCAATGAAGAATAAGTAGGCCCAAAGGCGATCATCCCTCGTGTTCATAGTCATCTTTAGTACCACTCTAGAACTCAAGTGCCCTGGTAACATACTACTATGACCATTAATGCTATAGCCTTTAAAAGTGTGCAAATACTCTAAGTTCTCTAATATTCTTTCATGTTTCACTTCTTTCCTATTATCACTTATCCATCTACTTTTTGTCAGTAATATAAGACTTCTGAACACAATTTCTTTCCTCTTACAGAATATGACATTTTATCTTACAGAGGAGCTAAAATTTCTGATATTTGCATGTTTATCGTATTTTCTCTCAGCAATTTACATTTGTTTAATGTAATCTCTAGTCACGCATGCTCCAGTTCATCAGAAGAGCCTTTGGTTCTCACAAGTACTCGATATTAATAGCTTTGTAGTTTCAAAACAAGGCATGTGTATGAGGTTATAGGTAGGTTGTAGCAGGTTATAGAAAACCACTGCAATGCAATTAGGACAGCAACTATAACTGGTTTAACAGAGAGAGTAAGGAAGATTGAAGATATAAATAGATGTTCCGAAGACCAAGTAGTCATTTATCAAAAGAAAGATAATTGCATGTGTTCCCTTTCTGTTCAATGCACTCAAACATTAAGGCAAGGTAAATGTTTTAAGTACTGTTTTTTGGTGAATAATAAGGAATCACATCTAAAGTCATTGTGGCTGTGTCCCAGGGAGAAAGCAATATTTTATCAAATCCAGTCTGATATCTTGCAGCAATTTTCAACTTTTGTGCTTTTGTTTACATTCTTACATGAATCCTTTTTCTCACAACAATTGAAATAACCTTACCTTTGTTTTCTCCACTGGTAGCAGTTATTCATGAGTAAGATTATCTGGGACACAGTTCTGAGGGTATATAACACATGTTCTTATTTCAAAGCAAAATGCTCTTTGAGGTTTTAACAGTGTAAATGAGTCAGCAAAAAAACTTTTGCTATTTACTCTAAGCTTTAGGACAGCAATGCTGGTTTTTTGCAGGTAAAATGTACATATCTCTGAATACTTGAATTGTTGTCTCGTCACAAAGGGAAGATCAAATGGGGTGATTCGAAAAAAAAGCTTAACAAAAAACAAAAAAAAGCTACAAAATTTGGACTAAAAAAATCATCCTCTTTGCCCCTTCTTCACAAATAAGGATGGACAATACATGCAAAACCCTAAGTGCACAGCTTTCATAATTAAACCTAAAAATAGGCAAAATTTTATTTAATGCAAATTATTAATCTAACAGCAATAAAGAAAGGAAAAAGGTGAGTGTATATGATTTGGTTTTGGTGTGGATTTTGGATAGTTTTCAAAAATATATTTTTCTTTTATCATTCTGCTTTTTAAAGGAAATATTTTGGAATTTCAATGAATTATGTATTCTATTTCTCTTAAATAGACTCGGGGGAAAAAAAGTGCTTTGAGAGGCAAAGAGTGGAAACTATTCCTTTAAAGCAGAAAATCTGAGAATATCACATGGGCATAAAGTAAATAATTACAGAAATTCTAACTCCCCCAGGTTACTAATATGCCTGAACACATAAGGACTATTCATCTGAAATTTGATTTGCACTCCAAAGAGCAAGAAACAAAACTGACCAAAAAATCAGTAAGGTGTTTTTGTATCTATGGGGCAAGAAACTGTGTACTAAGCAAGAGCTGAGCCTTGAAACCAAAGCTAGCCCACGGCATCAGGAAAAAAGAAGTAGAAAATATAACAAAATTTAATGAAAGGAAAAGGTAATCACTTTGCAGAAAAGTAGTGGCAAAATCATTTGTGAAATGGGTTTTCCATAAGGGAAGAGTCTAGCTTTTCAATTGGTCTCAGAACATTTTCCATTTCTAATGAGCCTCTGAAGCTTACAATTTGCTTCTTCTCCAGAAAGAAAGTCCTTATTCTAGGTGACAAGACGATGGGAAAATATTGAAGAAACAATATGGAAGCCATTGAAAAACTATACCAATGTTCTTAGTAATTTCTGTGTTTCTTCAGGTCCTTGAGGGAATTTGATCCAGATCCTTCCATTCCTACAGCTCAATTTACTTTTCTCAGTCAGCATGTTGTCTTAGATAAGAAGGATTTGAAACAGCTGTTCTTTAGAAATCTTGATTCTGTAGCCCAAGAGTTTTTTTCCCAAACTGAGAAAACTGTCTGACCTGAATAGATCTGTATATATTGGATTATAAAATCTATTTGGCATTTGTAAAGTTTGTCTATAAATGTTTACTGAAGTAATTTTGCCTACTGTGAGCCTGAACATCAGCTCTATCAGCCTATGGTGGCATGCTTGTAATGTCTAACTGAACTTCACACTCAAAAGGTTTTCATACCATCCACACGTCAGCAATGACAATTTGGCATTATTAAACTGAGTTTTCCTAAAAACATTAAAATAAATGACATTTCCTAGAAAAAAAACTAACCTAAAAAGGTCCAAAAAACCCTAACCCAACCGTTTTCATAAAAATGTTACCTTTTACAATTAAATTAAATTTACAACTACAATTAAAAATTTTACCTGTTTACAATTTATCATTCTGCCACCTAGTAGCGTGCTTCCTGGTGGCAAGTATTTATCTTCTAAATCTGCATGAATTTCTAATACGTACAGCAATAATGAAGATGCTAGAGGAAAAAATCCAGTTGACATAGATGAGTAATGCAGAACAGTATAATATCAAGCACAGATGCTACATTTCTGAAATATTTCAAGACTCTTAAGGATCTACAATTCTCAAATTAAAAGAAAGAATTAAAAAAGTATGTAACTATTGTACACCTACAGCTTAATAGCCAGTTTTCAGAAGCTGAAAAGAACACTTATTAACAACCCTTTCTACAGTGGGAAACAGACAAAGTATTTCATTTGGACAGTCTGTTTCTTTTTCTATTTTTAACTGATTTTTACCTTCCTGTAAAAATATTGTTCTATGAAGCCATTAAAATGAGTCCATTAGTTATGTCAGTATGACTCCAATCATATATAGAATATAAGAAATTATTTACTTTTCCATATTTCTCATTGATTGTTTTTTATGAAAAGTTGTATTTGAACAACCAGTCACTCATTTTCATAAATGTCAGTTTTCTGTTTAAGTCAAGGCTGTCCCATATTATTTCTCCCATATAGTATTTCAATTTTTAAGAATTGCTGCTGTGGGTAAACCCCAGTGGGCATCTAAGCACCACAGAGCCACTCAGTCATGTCTCCCTCCATACTCAGTAAGTTAAGGAAAAGGAAAGGAAGTAATTCAATATAAAATAAATAAACTGGTATGATATGAAGAAAATAAATTCTGTGTTATAAACAAAATTCTGTTATGAAGAAAGAGAATTCTTAACTAGCCAAGTCTGGTACAATGTTACAACCAGGTATTAAGTTATCAATTCCTCTACCTGACCTTGCATGATGGAGAAAAAATTTTTCTGATACAAGAAAAAAAGTTAACACTGTGTGAAATTTTACAGGCTTAAAGAAAATAAAACAGTCTTAATAAAAATATATTGTACAAAAAAAGCTATTGAATAAAATATATACTCTTTTTCTTACTTACTAGTTTAACATATATTTTATGATATTATATGTCAGGGAGTATTCCTTTTGTGAGCTGGGGTCAGCTGCCCCAGTTGTGTCTCCTACCAACCTCCAATGTCTTTCCAGCCTGTTTGTTGAGGGTGGAGAGTGTGGGAAAACAAAATACCAATGCTGTGCATGCACAATTCACCAATAACAAATACATCATTTTGTTACGAACACTGTTTCAGTCAAAAACCCAAACCACAGCACCATACAGGTTGCTATGAAGAAAATTAGCTCTATCTCAGCTAGATATGATAGAGATTTCAAGGAAAAATAAAATCTTAGAAGGAGAAGTCTACATGATTATATGATATTCTTGCATACTTAAGACTATACATCCATATCAAAGTGCCCTTGACATTTAAAGGCATTACTCTGAAACAGGGATTAATTTTGCAAGGTCTGCTATAACCAAATTACAGCAATGAGTTGCCCCTAGCAACCATGTGTCTTCTAGGTCTTCATCTTAATACTGCAGTACAAAGAGGGAAAAAAGTTTGTGCTAGAAAGCCACGTCTGCATGAAGAGGGAAGACCGTCACTGAATTTAAGTTTTACGCTTGCAGCAACTTTCTTTCTACAATGCTGTTTGTGTGCTGCCATGCCTTTCAACTTTAAAGAAATACAAAAGCTGGTACCACTTTGCCCTTTTCTTAACATATAAATAATTTTATTATTAAAAATGGGGGGAAACATATTAATTGAAAATTGATAATGTAATTATCGTCATTTAAACTCCATCCCCAGGTACTCTACATATCTTGTATTATGAAGATTTTTTCTAGTGAGAAACAACATCCTCAGTACTTTCAGGAGATATTATTCAAATTAGGGTAAATGTTTTGTGGCATTAGGTCTTATATGGAATTTTAGGTGCTATGATAATAAGCCATTTTCTTTTTCCTTTTTTTTCCCCAGTTAATAAGAAGGTCACTATCATAAAGACCTGCAGTACCTTTGCAAAACTAAGGTGCTTGAAAAAAACAACCAGAAAAATCTCTGTAAAAAAAAAAAAACATATGAAAAAGGAGTATTGAGCATAGTTCTGTTTTCAGATGCTCTATTTAAACTATCACATATTTGGCAACCTCAGAGTGCTTTTTATGACTTGGGACTGGGTGAACTTAAATTGCTTCACTGAATGATTTCATCATGAGAAGATACAGTTACATTATTGAACCCACAATGAGAAATAAGTACAGATAGAAAAGTCCATTCAGAAACTAACTCTGGACATCTCCAAATAAAGGTCTACTTAGTATTCATTTCTAAGTTATCTGTATAACTATATTCAAAAGAGAAATTTTAGAGTATTAAGTAGAGATTTTAAAAATTTTGGATGAGGGGGTCACAATCTTGATCCAAATAAATCCAGCAGTGCTTTCATGAGTAAAAAGCTCTAATTTCCATAAGTTTCAAACCAGCAGCAGAACCCTGAACAGAACTTTGTCAAGGAGCTGACACAAGAAAAGCTTGTTTTGAACAGTGCAATGCCTTTGCAAGCCTGCATAATATTAAAATCAAAAGTATTTTTAGTACTTCAAATTCACACCATGATTAAATAATATCCAGACCTGAGTATTAATAATACATGAGAAACCTTAGAGCTGAGTGGGATTCTCTCCTTTGAAGTATATTTATATGTG
Source organism: Leptocoma aspasia (assembly GCA_013399835.1). Classification (NCBI taxonomy): domain Eukaryota; kingdom Metazoa; phylum Chordata; class Aves; order Passeriformes; family Nectariniidae; genus Leptocoma; species Leptocoma aspasia. Next base: position 332,374 of record VXAX01006756.1, on the reverse strand, counting down.
CTGCCTCCACAGTAGCTATGAAATACTTTCGTTTCTCAGCGGGTAACATATCCTTTTAACATCTGAAACAGAAACATTTCAGATGCTGGATTTTCGTGTGTTTTTCCCTCTTTATATTGGCATTTGTGCTCATTAAAGGTAACAATTTCTTTTCAAATACAGGTGAAGTCTAATGGCAATTCTCCAGAACAGCTGTTTCTTGACGTACTCTTGTCAGTGAAGTTCAGGGTATGGGGCATGCAGAAGCAACTTCTCAAACACTCTGATTGCAAATCTGACTCAACAAGACAAAGCAAAATCAACCTGCATACAAGACACTAATGCAGCAAATCTCAGCACACACAGTCACACACACACAAACTTTCCACATGATGGCATCACACACATTGAGGCAATATAATAACCCAAACACAGAATACTGTTCATTGTTGTACGATTGATGTGAACAAAACAAACATACCTTGGACAACTTTAACATGGTGGATTTTTTTTTTTCTGTTAATCACTGTAGAGGTGAAAAAGTTAGCTCTCTTACAACTAACAAGATCTTGGAGGAGGCACCCATACTGTAATAACATTATTATATCACTATTCATTATAATAGCGCAGTATCTTTGATCACCTTTAACTCTGCCTTTGAGTGCATTCTGTTTTTATGGAATGAGATTTCCTCACATAGGAAAAAATAGTTTAAAAGTATATCTTGAATAAAAAAAAGAAATACAATAATTTTGCAAAACTGCCATGCAGCTCCTGCTTTTATTCCCATTACACTCCCATTATTTCTGTACACTTTTCCTAAACATTTTGAGCTGTTTCCTTCCAAGGGAAGACCAATGCTTTCAAAGTATACCTTAACTGTTCAGGAAATGAGTCTAAAAAAAAAGACCAAGACAAATTATAAAAATAACAAACTTATTTCTGGCTATCAGCATAGGAGAGCTTCCTTCAAACATTTCTCCACTAAGGGAGGGTCTATTTATTAACTAGCTGCCAAGCAAACTGTACTTTTTCTCTGAGCATTTTATCACCTTCTGCCTCCAAACAGTGTTCAAATTAAACTAATAAATTATTCTAAACCATAATTTTCAGATATGTTATGCTTTTTTACTACAGCTAAATTGTCAGCAGTATAAAATAGGCTACTAATATATGAGATACATATGGAAGCTGTGGTGACCAGTTCCAGAAGGAATTATCATATTGCAGAAAAATGATAAACAGAAGAGCAAACAAAGTAAATAAAACCCAAAAATATCTGTGTCCTGCTGACTCTAGACATGCTTTGACAGTGACCATATGAACAAATTGAATGCACAAGTGCTTCCATAAAACCAAGTACAGTACCACAGTCAAACAAGTTCAAATCCAAGTAATGTTTTTGTCTTTCATTTAATACAGTTGCTATGATGTCATGTTTTGACAATAGATTTGTACACTTAAAAGCCAATGTGTTTAGTATCTTTACATATGTATACAAATATATTTATTTTATCGTCTCTAATGACGATAAATTGTGACTATTGCAGTCACAATTCATTAATTTCTAGAAGATCTATAGCCTAGAGACTCAGTTTTTTCCCAAAGGAAAAGAAAAATGCAAAACCTCAGCTAATTGCTGACAGATACCAATTTTACCATTGCTTTTCAAATACGAATTTGAATAGCAATTTAAAAAATAATACCAAGGAAAAAAATATTCACATCCCTATAGAAAAGGAAATCCATTGGAAATTTGGAGGTAAACCATTGAGTAATTTAAAGCAAACACTGCACTTTTTTTAAAGGGGATTTTAAGACTGTGAACTTTTTTCTTTAATTATCTTTCTCCACTTTTTTTCCCTTTCTTTTCTCACCTTCTCCCATCATTTGCCCTAAATCTGTCCTAAGCAGAGTCTTATTGATGATTTATCCTGTATTACTCATCTACCAGAGTATCCTCTAAGCTTTTCTATTTGCATTTCTAATTATTTTCTGGCTGATGTCTTTTTGTATCAAAAGAATAGGGAAATGCAGGTGTTGATGATAATGCTTAGCTTTAGTGTAATTCATGTTTTACTGCTCTGTAGAGGTTAGGAAACAGATGTTGAGAGTTGTTATGTTAGCCTAGGTACTTTATTAATTGTGCTTAATAAAAAATGAACTATACTAACTAAAATAATCTCCCGTTTCTTTAGGGAGTAGTCAGTGCACTAGTATATCTTCTGCTAGTGAGGCATACACAGATGCTCACTGGAGACATGCAGCTCTATTTATTTTCTGTAAGCAGCATGATGTGTTTTACAGTGCAAAAATCCACCACAAAATTGATGAATACTAGCACTTCTGTTATTGCACAATTTACTGGGATTTGATTAATTTCCTCCTGGACAGAGCTGTTAAACTATTTCTATCCCAAGCTTCCTTTGAACAAATACTTATAATCCTGTTGCTGTAACAATGTGGACATGCGCAGAATATTCAGCAATTATAAAAGATATCTCTTCTGCAATCATAATGCTTTGGAAACTATTTCAAGAATACCAGCTAGTTTGTCTACCCTCTGCCTGAATTCAGCAAGGGTTTTTATGCCATTGGAGAGATGGGAGTGGACACATTTTAATAGAAATATTCAAGAAGGCCTGGTATCTGAGTCAGGATCAAAGCTTAGGAGTATTTGAAATTTGCCACTATTATGAAAGGTAACTCATATTAAGTTATTTTTCTTCTCTGGAGCAGTTACACAAGTCACAGAGGTTTTTCCTCTCCACATGGCACTGACTGCACAGTGCAGAAAGCTTCTAAACTACCATGCATGATAACAAGTATATATCCAAGCAGCTCATCTGCCTGTGGGCTTTGCATCCTGGAGCACTCCAAAAATCTCCAGCAACAGATTCTAAGGAAACCTAATAGCTCTAAAACTGTACAAAAATATTACCATGTTATCCCCATGAGACAGCTAAATATTCAGGTTTGGGTTTTTTTGTTTTGTTTTTTTTTGACACTGCTGCTGCTCAAACTCTCAGGATCCATACATTTAATTTCTGCATGTGATTTTTCCTGTCTTTCACATCTCAGAGACTGGGAGAGGAATTATGTGGTGGGCAACAGGGTTTAAATGCAGAAGATAGTCCCGTTCTGCCAGTGTCTGGTGGTTTCGACCAGCATAGTCTGATGCAGCCCCTTGGAAAGTTGTGCACAGTAGTGCTACATGACCGTAAGTGGCCTACACTTTCCACAAGTATAAAAAATCTTCATAAAGCATACTACAATACAAACTTCAAACCTCACTGAACAGAAATCTCATGCTGTATCTTCAAAAGACCATGGTACTATCCTCAGGGCATAACACAAAAGAGAGAAATACTCACATGTTTGTGGGTCTTAAACACTTCTTTTGTCTATTTATTACCGAGTTCATCAAATGGCAAACTTTGTTGTACATAAAACACTGCTTAGTTTAACGTCTCAGACACCAACTGAAATGCACCCTAAAGGCACCAGAAGAACCTGAATCTCTTTTTAGGACTAATTTATATAACAGTGTTCTCTCTAGTTTCCATAACCTTGAGAATTTATTTCTTCAATAAATAAAAAAATTTAAATAATATTTTATAGAGCCTATATATCTGGAAAATTAATTGGTTTTAATGGGTTTTCAGCCAAACCCCAAGCCATTTTCATTTGTGGGCACTGATGACCCATACGTTCTTCATATCCAACTCCATCCCCCTGTCCCTACCCCCTTGTAAATACCCATGAAAAGAAACAAATACAAGGATTTCTTTTTTCTCAGAACTGAAGTACACCATCACTCATTCTATAACTGACACAGAAATTACATTGCTTAGCATTGTAAGTGCTACCTAAAAAGTAAAGTTCTCCTAGGTGTCATGGTTAAAATATGTCTTCTCCTTTTGTATCATATATTTTGCAGGTACCTACTTCATATTGTATTCCTTTTAACACTGAATTCTCTCCCTACACAACACACCTGCACACGCACACACACACAAAATATTGTACCACACAGCCCACATTCTCCCTCAGCTTCTGAAATACAATCAGAATAGGAATATTAGCATGATTTTCTTTTTATGAATGCAACAACCAAACAAAAGATGTTTAGTCTTAAGTTTGTCTACAAACCATTATATAAATCTGTGTCTGAGAGGATGACCTTTTTCTATTAGTGCTGTACATAATATATATTCCTCAATCAGAGACAGAAGAGAAATAAGGCATTTGAATATTGTAAATTGGTACCAGACGAGACACAGATAACTAAGAAACCTGACAACAGGAAGAATCCTTTCATCAACAAGTCACCACCCCATAAAGATCAAGATGAGTAGAAGCCATTACTGACCAGTCTTGTCTACATGGTCCTTCTGGAGGGAACAGACTGAAAACAGATGCAAATGTGACTAACAGGAGCGTCTGTGCCTGCAGAGATGAGGAGGGATGCCTGTGTTGACTATAGCCTGCCCCTCTATAAAGACAAGCAGAAAGACTGAGACAGCTGGTAGGTACCATATTAATGGCCACCACAAACATCTTTGAAAGGTCATTTTTGACCAGGAGAAGTGCCTGAGGAATAGGAGAAAATACATATCACCCCAGCCTTCAAAAATGGGAAGAAGGACCTAAGGCACTACTGGTCTGTCATCCTCACCTCAGTCCCTGTAAGGGTGATGGAGTGCCTCATTCTGGAGGCCGTTTTCATCCACACAGATGGCAAGAAGGTGGTCAGTAGTCAACATAAATTCAATAAAGATAAATCACGCTTAACCGGCCTGATTGCCTCCTATGACAAAACCACTACCTGGATGGATGAAGGGAGAGCAGTGGATATTGTCTACCTTGAATTCAGCAAGGCTTTTTACACTGTCTCTCACAACATCCTCATAGGCAAACTCAGAAGGTGTGGACTTGTGATGATTATGATTTTGGGTTTTCTGAATTTCCCAGCAGCAAGCCTGCTAGGTTTTGTTCCCAAGACAAGCAAGAGAGATTTGGGAACATATGTCTCTGGGCTGTGTCCTGCTCAAGGACACACATTCTCTCTATATCTCTCTCTCTCCGGCCGGTGGTGGGAGGAAGCTGCTTGATTATCAGCGCCTCACTTTAGTATCACACGGACACAGAAGCAGGGACAGAAGCATTCTGGCAAGGAGAGGAACATTCTTGCACTGGCAGAGTGCAATTCCTGTATGAGGCACTGGAAGAAGAAAGCAATGTACAAGACTTGCACCACAGCTCTGTAAAGAAGCCCTGTACCTGGAGCCATCATAATAAAAGCTTTTAAGCCTTCTGATACCTGCAGCCAGAGTCTTTATGCACTAGGGAAATAACCAGGATAACTGGTAAACCCAGTACAACAACAAACACCATCAAATGGCACACAACCTGGGAGAACCAGCAATAACTCGGACCCCCAAGACAAACAACTACCATATGGAATGGATGAGTGGACAATGAGAAATGGCTGAATGAGAGTCACAGTCAGTGACACAGAGTCAAGTTGGAGGTCTGTCACCAGTATTGTCCCCCAAGCTTCCCTACTGGGCCCAGCATTTTTTGCCCTATCTACCAATGACTTGGGTGAAGGGGCAGGGGCCTGCTCAGCGATTTCACTGACAGTACAAAGCTGGGAGGAGTGGCCGATAGCCCAGAGGGCTCTGCAGCCCTTCAGAAGGACCTCGACAGCCTGGAGAGCTGAGCAGAGAGGAACCTTCTGAAATTCAGCAAAGGCAAATGCAGGGTCCTGCACCTGGGGAGGAACAACCCCAGGCATCAGCACAGGGTGGGGGTGACCTGCTGGAAATCAGTTCTGTGGAGAAGGAGCTGGGGGTCCTCATGGACAACAAACTGTCCATGAACCAGCAGTGTGTCCTGGGGGCCAAGAGACCAACTGGATCCTGGGTGCATTAGGAAAAGCATTGCCAGAAAGTCCAGGGAGGTCATCCTAATCCTTTTCTCATCCCTGGTGAGGCTGTATTTTGAGTTTTGTGTTCTGGGCTCCTCAGTACAAAAGAGATATAGGACTCTTGGAATGGAGCCTCTGGAGGGGCTGATTAGGGGACTGGAGCATCTCTCTTATTAGAAGAGGCTGAGGGAGCTGGACTTTAGTGTCTTAAAGGACAACCAAGACGGGACCTGATCAGTTATGCCTCTAAGTATTTGAAAGGAGGGCATCAAGATGATGGAGCCAGGCTCTCCTCGATGATGTCAAGCAATAGATAAAGAGACAATGGGCAGAAACTGATGCACAGGAATTTCCACCTGAACAGACTGGAGAGTTTGTGAACTCTCCCTCACTGGAGGTATTTAGGAACCATCTGGACACAATCCTCATGTAATGTGCTCTGGGATGACCCTGCTTGAGCAGACCAGGGAGGTTGGACCAGATGACTCACTGTGGTTTGCCTGGTTCATCATTTCCAACCTGGTCCATTCTGTGATTCTGTGAAAGGCACAATTATCAACTGGTGTTAGCTAAGCAATCTTCAATTGGCCATGTGTTGTCCGGGGTTGACTTGTCTCTAACTAGCCGTAATCTGGAGGAACATAGATCTGGAGGAACATATATCTGGAGCCAGACAAACACAGATTTAGTAATAACTATTATCCTTCAAAATTAAGTATTGCTTACCAGTTCTTCAGAAAAAAATAAACTCAAGGATCTCTATCACTTTGTCTATTCTGATTTTTTTTTTAATAATCCAGTATTTCTATGCCAACTTGTCTTCTTTCCACCATATATTTCTGACATAAAATCAGTCTTCAGAACAATTCTGAAAACCAAAGCGAGTCCAGAATTTGGAATCAAACCCCATAGAAACACAGTATTCTTGCCATGAGCAGAAAAAACCTATTGTTTCCGTATGAAGAAATAAATTGAGTTATGCTTTGTCCTCCAGCTTCTCAGGGTCAGAATTAAATTTGTACTTATTTGCTCAAAGCTTAGACATCATTTCAGGTTTCCTTCTGTACTTAAGATACCCTTGTATATAGCAACTTTTGGGAACGAGAAAGAAGAAAATTGTTGCGAGATAAAATAAAATTTTTTTACTCAAATCTGTAAAGTCACTAAGAAGCTGAAAAAAATTAGTTTTTAAAGTTTTCTAGTATTATTTTTGAAATAAACTGGAGGGTCCTGAGTCACTGCAGTACCACTGAAAAAGCTTGAATTTACCCTTCCCTAGAGGGGAGACATCATCCAGCCTTTGTCCTTTGTACTTTCTATAACTAATAGGAAAGAAGATTGGTTATTGCCACATAGAAAATAGATTGTTTTAAAGTAAGAAAAAGGTTGTTTAAATGAAGGGATGTCCTTTTCCTGGAAGAATTATTAAACTGGTAGCCAGCAGTAGAACAGGATGGAAGCATCCCAGTCACAGATTTGCTAGTGAAAGGAAAGACAGATTGCTTTTTTCTGAGATTTGCACAATTTGTTGAGAGAGATGACACATTCTCTGTTTTATTGATCTTCTTTGTCCATCTTCCAGGGTCTTTTTTTGACTGGTAGATAATATACTCTCTCTTCATCCCTGAAAAGAAATTATTTACTGCACTGCTTGGTCACCAAAAAAAAAAAAAAAAGCAAGATAAAAGTCCCTCCAATTGAAGCAGTGTCACTGGTGCAGCAAAGAATATTAGTTTTAATAGGGAAAAAAGACCAACATGAGTATGACTCAGTGATTTGGAAAGAAAGAGTCCTGTGTTCTAGTCCTCACTGACCCAGTTGTTCATATTTCTTTTATGAAACAATCATCACATGCAGGAAAATAATTGGAAAAAGAGTTTTGCTGCCCGAATCTAGCAGTTTAACTAAAGAGTCTTTTCAGTACAGCCTCTAAAAATGAAATTAACAAGAAGTATTATATTTCCTATTATTAATGAACCCCATTGTAATATCTAAAATATTGACCAATAATTTTTGGAAAAAGAATGCTGCAACAGTCTTCTAATAACAATCACCCTGATAATTGGCATGTATCTCAAAAGAAAAGAATGCCAGATGATTCTTTAAAGATTTCTTCTGTCATATTGTAAAGTAAAAACAGTCACACCACCAACCTGAAACTGGAGGAAGAGAGAGGAAAAGGGTAAGGACCAAGCCAAATTGTTTTCCTCTTTAACCAGATAACAGCTAACTAGTCTCAGAACAAATTACTTTTAAATATTTTTATAGTTGTCTAGCAGTGTTCAGCTATCAACACCAACAATAGGTTGTTAGAGGCTGAAGTTAAATCTAAATTTCTTTAATACAACACTAGAACAGAGATCTTCAGAAAATACTTAATAAAAGATAATAAGTGGGTATTTTCTAGTCTAGTAAAGAGTCATAATATATTTCATAGTTCTCTGCTATACAAGAAATGAAATTTGATATTTAATTAACCAAGGGCATTAATGTGTCATCTATTAAAATTATATAATATCACTACAGAAAAGTCTCAGTAGTTTGTTCCAACATTATCTCTTAGTCTCAAAGTGACCCATAGTAACTTGCTATCCTCCAAAAGCAAGGATGAGGAAACAGATTTGACAGCAAAATTGCTTATCATAATGTAATTTGTTTAGACATGTTTGTACACTCTTTCTTTGGGATTTTTTATGTTGTATTGGAAATCTGCAGTGCACCAAGGAGAGTACAAATACTTAGAAAAGGTGACTTAAAAATACCAGTCTGTTGGTTACTGGGGAGCTTAAAAATGAGAACTTTATTGCAAAATGAAACTCTTGCTACAAATACTGCAATTCCCTTAAGTGGCTTCTGTAATGTAGTTAGCCCAGCTTTACAAGGTCTTAGGACAACATGCAACCATGGAGAAAATGTTATTCATCTACCTCCATGAAATGGATTCAAAATTCCTCCCTACAGAGGCTAAATTTAAATGCATAGCTTTTCTAAAGGGTACTGTCAAAACACAGAGAGTAGAGGGAAGAAAAATTGTGATGCGTTTGTAAAGAATGGTATGTGGAATTTCTTTAATCTTAAACTATGCTTTTAAAAATCATCATAATCTACTTTTTAAACAAGAATGATAAATAGATATGAAAAATAATTTGAAATATGAAAAATAATTTAGATATGAAAAATAATAATAGATATGAAAAATTTGACCTCCATATAAAACTCAAGAAAAATGTGGTATTTGAGATGTAATCCATAAGTCCATAATGTGTATGTGCATATATGTACACACACACACACACATATATATATACACATACACATACATATATAAATATGTGTTCTATAACATCACACTAAACCAATTGTTTCTGGTACAGTCACAGACTTCTAAAAAATATTTTCCTGTTATTCATTCGTGCAACACATTCTGGGTTCTCTGACTTAATTATATTCCTACAGGGAGAAAACAACCCAAATCCATTAGATTCAGTACAAACATTAAACATGAGCAGAATGCTCTTGGTCCCCTTTCCTGACTCTGATCCCTGTGGCTGAGGCCACACTGCAAGTCTTGACCTTGCAGAGTTCTGCCTGCTGGTTTTCCCTCTACAAGAAGTTCTGTTGTGCTGTATCACACCACTGCCAGGTTCCTTTGTCTAGTGGGTCTCAACTGCAGGCACTTCCACAGCATACTGGTAATACTTGGCCATGACGTAGTGACACTGTCTAAGAGAACGATTTCTGATTCTTCAAAGTTCCCCTTAGCTTTGTGATTGCTTAGCTCAACTTATTAGCTATTATGGAAACCAGAAGACTGTTTTATTAAAGTACAGAAGTGAGTTTTGATATTTTCCACTTCAATCTCAGGCATGAGATAACCAGGAGAAGTACAAACCATATGCCCCATTTGCTTCTCTCTCTGTCTGCAAGGATCCCCCAATGAGACACACATTCACTTTTCAGGACTGGAATATAGTCTCCAGTTTGCAAGTCCCTGAAATATCCTGTGGGTTAAATAATTCAAACCGTATAAGTCAGAAGTAGCATGTCAAAAATCATTAACTTAGTGATTAAGGCTTCCACTGGTGCAGGTTTTTTGTGCCTTAGAGTCCTATTTGTGGTATAGATACCATGCCCGCATTTTGGTTGCACAGCTGGAGGAGATCATTGCGCATATACCCTGCTCTCCATACCCTGCAAGGAAACTTAAGTTTGCAAACACTGTCAGTCAAAATGCCCACTCTCTTGGATAGTGCTAAGGTCAGGATTGAAAGATGCAAAACAGAGCACACATTGTACAGAGATTAAGAAGATTTGCCAGATTTCTACAGAAGATATTATCTCACTGACCAGATTCCTTCACAAACACCATTAAGACAATGGGATTTAGTCTCTCGCTGAAGACCCAAATATCTAGGCTGGTTTGAATGCAGGATTAATAAACTTTAGCACACATTCTTTCCAGGAGACTACTACATCAACAATCCATGAAAATTCAGTATTTAGATTCATACCCACATACAAATTTCATGACTGGGGAAGAACTCTCTAAAACAGTACTAGTCAGCCTTTTGGCAGTCGTAAATAAGGTCTCACGAATCAACAGTTCTCCTCTCCAAAAGCTCATGTATGAACTTGAAATAAATGCAAAAAAAAAAAAAAAAAAAAAAAAACAAAAAAATTTGGGGTTTTAAAAAAATAAAAAATAT
>VXAX01006756.1:274326-317072 GCA_013399835.1 Leptocoma aspasia | reverse complement strand
CTTCCTTCCGCCACTTCCTTCCACCACTTCCTTCCTTCCGCCACTTCCTTCCTTCTGCCACTTCCTTCCTTCCTTCCGCCACTTCCTTCCTTCCGCCCCTTCCTTCCGCCCCTTCCTTCCGCCCCTTCCGTCCCTTCCTTCCTTCCTGGAAGAAACAAATGAAGGAATGAACAAAGGACTTTTAAAAAGTTTCACTATGGCACTATAAAGTCACAAATGTTAACTAGTTATTAACTTCTGAAAGGAGTATTATGTTCCCAAAATTTATATAAAATATGTAAATTTAAAGGTTATTTTAAACTTTGTTTATACAATATAAACACGTAGCAAACCACTGTTAACATCAACTGTTTTTTGGTATCCCAGAATATATTGTTTTTTGCTGCTGAGAGAAAGCACAAATATGCAGATCAGAGAAGGCTGACTATGAATTAAAAATTAAGCTTGCATAGCATTAATTCATCCCCCTTTTACTTCTCATTTCACCAAGAGGTAAATTTGACCTGCCTTTGTGCATTGTTACAGGGTTTTATCTGCTTCATGGTCTGAGAAAATATGCACACCTAGCTGCCAACTTCCAAGCCAGGAGACTACATAATATGTCAGCTTCAGAAACTGGAGAGAAGCCACAGCACCCCAATGAGAAATTGTGTCTCATCCATACCACAACTGAGAGACAGGATAACAACTAACTGGCAGCTAGGCGAGAACTTGGGAGTCTAAACTTCCTGGAAGTCCAAGTTTCACCAAATGATATATCAAATCCCTTCTCTTGAATTTGAGGGTTTTCTACTATTGTAGTTATTATTTCACTAACATCTATGGTTGCTAATTACTGTATAAATTGTCCTGTTTTCTGCTCATAGATACTAATGTATCGTTTTCTTTGTTTCAATTGTCTTACATCTCAGTAGGGGGTTTCATCACATCTTCCATGTCACATGAAACTGTCACTTGTCTGCTTGTAAAAGTTTAAAAGCAGTTAATTCTGCACAGAATTCTACCAGTAAAAACAAATTACTTTATTCATTCCACTCAAAACTTACTGGACTCAAATCTCCAACAGTGTTTGGAACCTAGATTCCACTCCAATCTTCAAAGAAATTGATCTGAGCCCTTGAAAACTCCATGTAGAAGTTTAGCAAAAGTAGGAAGAGGACAGCCCATGGCCCAAGTTATGTGACACAGTTACTTGATACTTTACTGCACAAATTGGAACCAGTTTTATCTTCTTTCTTCAGGTTGTGGTCAGGAATTTTCAAACATGTTTACCTAGCAAAACAGATTGACACCTAAGCTGTAGGTGTTGTTATACCATATTCTATACTTGTTTCTTTCTCTCACAGCACCTCTGTTCACAGAAATGGAGAGCATATATTCAGCTTTGTACAATAATGCAAAGCTTCTGCTACATAAGGATCCAAATGAAAATAATTTCCTCTGTATGCCTTGTCTGAGAATAAGATAAACAGATCCTGCTGACTGGCAGAATTTCTTCCAGAAGAATTGCATCATTCAGTCTTGAAAAACAATGCAAAAAGTGGAAAATCAGGCTGCAAATCTGTTAAGTAACAGTCATCCGCTGTGAAATATAACCCCAACAATGACTGGAAATACTACAATTATTTTCCCTAGATTCTTCTTTACATATACTAATTTTAAAGAGCAATCTAGATCATTTGCTAAGTGCTTTGTCCAATAACCCCACACCCTTGATTGCAGCTGACCGCTGTGAGACTCGTGTAATATTCAGAGCAGACTTGTGTATTATTCCAAGAAATCATAACTTTTCAGCTGTATCATCCCATACAATGGATGACAGAGGTGTAGATTGTGAGGAGCTGGATTTTTTGCACATATCAGGATACATAGTCATTCAGGTCAGATGTAGACTACTTTTTTACACAAGATGCAGTATGATCCTGTGCCATCATGTTCTATAAACAAACATAGAACATCCAGGACATGGGATTAATTTAAATTGAAGTGATTCCCGTCAGTAATTTTTGGTTTTATTCTGATGTGAATTTTTTCAAGAGTCCCTCACTCTTGAAGTAGACATACTTTCAAATGCTCCAAACATCAGTGTGTTGGCACCATGAGTCTGTAACAGTGACTCTTCAGCAAGTCTGCTGTTTCTGTTTTGTGCCACACCAGAACTCAGGCTTTGAAAGCCTTTAGCTAGTGACAGAGGACTTTACTCCCCACCCCTCCCATCTATCAGAGCAGGAAAATATTGAGGTGCTGACACCCCGCTATTAAAAAAGCAGAATGGTGGTGTCAGAATGATTTATTTCTAATGGGTTTCTGAAAGCTTTTTCTATGTTAAGACAGCTCTCACACAAGAGAATATGACAGTCATGTTGACATGCCCCTTATAATGTGTTATTAATAGACCTTCATTTTATTGATCTCTCAGATAGATAATCATTTTTGAGTAGAATGCTGTTTGAGGTGAATAGTAGATGGCACCCTGGGCAAGATATAGCAAGACAAAGGATATGGTATAAGTAGGTTCTGGCTGATGATATAAATGTATTCAAGAGGCCAAAACTGTCAAGAGCAAAATATCATATGATTGATTACTCTATTATATTTGTATGGAGAGAGAAAATATGGGGAAGGAAAGGTGAGAAAAAAACCAGTGTTAATTCATTTACATATATTACCTTCCATTTTTTGCACGACTCATGGTTTACAGTAATTAAAAAATTAATTTCATTCATGCTGGATACAAATATAGTATCTAAGTTCTTAAACACACTGTTCCAAGTACCCAGCTATTGAAAATATACATCATAAACATATGATCTGACCATATATTACTTGCTTTTACTCATTTTTTAGAGATAGATTTACACCAAGCTGATTTCTAAAGAACAGCTTTCTAAGGAATTATACTCTATGTGTACAGTACTGTCACACTCACTATTGTTTTCAAACAGTGCATAAAGCACAAACTTTATTTGAGAAATGACAGCAGATGCAATAGTGGTATGTGCAAGCAAGCTCTGAAAACAAAGGATTTCATAGATTTTTATTGCTGACATGTATTTCTAATTAGAGGGTTAAAAGAACCTAAATTCTTAAATAAACTTCTGGATTTCTAAAGATGCAAACTGACATTCCAGAAAAACTATCAAAATTAACACTGGAGAATGTCATCCAAACCCAATCCTTTGGACATGAATGCATTGTCTGGACACCATACTTATTTCTGTAGTACTGACACAGAAAGGAGGCCTGCAAGTGACCTTAGAGGCTACGTAGATTTTAAGCCCAACTTATTCCCCAGGGTGTATGACATGATGGGATTTTTTTAAACTAGAACTGCAGTTCATTTTAACTTATTCAAAAAGATTTTTGATCATATTGAAATTCATGAAACATGGTGGGGGAACCTGTTTTACTATTTTTTTTTAACCTCTGAACTTCAGTTGAAGGTTAAGGCAGTATCATTAAAAGTTGACACACTTGATCATAAAAACTGAATTGCTGGTGCTAAGCCAGGTCTTATAAAATAATAATAACACTATACGTGTAACTTTAACTGGCATAACTAAACTTTATTTTTAAGTCATTGCAGGTATATTGATTAATGCCAGCTACAGATCTGTGGAGACATTTCCAAGATGATTGAGAAGTCAACATGGACAGCTCTTGCAGTGCTGGTTAAGTTTTTGTATTGCTACATGGCCTTTTGACAATCAGCAGACCTTTGAGTCAGTTTGACTGGGGCTGTGGGACATGGAAGACAGCAGTGAGCAAGCTGCTTGTCATATGTTAACCAAACCTGCTGCACTACCTCTGACAGCACTGATCTTACCTGTTCCAGTGAAGGTGGCAGCCCACTTCTATTAAAAGTATTAAAAGCTAGTTTAAAAAAATGTTGCCACATCAGGTAGAAATTAAATTTTACTTAATAAAACAACTGTCTGTAAAAAGGCCAACATGTAAGATTTAGATGTTCAGTACATATGAAAACTAATGATTAGAAAGAACTGGTTTGTTTCCAGCTTTCCCAAGCAGGCTCAAGATTTTTTGGGGTAGGAGCTTTTTGGTTCGGTTTGCATTGCACTTAGATAGATGTGGGTGGGTGCTGCTTTCCAGAGGATCAAAAATACATGGGTCCATATATGCTACAGTACAACATCAAAGGACTCTTAACACATTGTTCAGCTAACTCGGAAAATAAGCATCCTTGCACTCAAAACTCAAAGTCACTGTTCACATATTCCTGTTTTCCCTTTGGAGTCTTTAGGATGCAAACATCGCACTGCACTACAAGCATAAAGGTCAAAACTGATTTCAAGAAATTTGCAGTCTTGTGTCAATCTCATGTAGCCCCTATGGAATATGACTCAAAGGTAGAGGTAACTTTAGTGTACAAAACCTTTTCACTGTCAGCTACAGATTTAGACCAACCGCAAAACTTAATGTGATTCTATTTCTCCCAAGTGTTCATATATTTCACTCTTCTGTATCTTAATAAATTTTTATCTCTGGCTGTGAGACAACTGAGTCTACTAGTAATCTGAGGGTCACTGAGATACACTTCCATGCATAATCAGAAAGAATATACTAGAAAATATAGTATAATATTTTCTTAAAAGAAATATACTAGACTTAATCATACCCGGTAGAAATATCCCACGACCCCAATCAATCTGTGTGGATGCAAGTATTTTTTGAAACTGAATGTGCTAGCTGTGCTAATCTTTTTAGCTTCAGTGAATCTCCATGATAGTTAAGCTACCTGATATACCCCCAACTGGATGTGCAAAGGACACAGCACTGATCCTGCACAAAATGTGATATTCTAGTTCCCTGCTTTAGATTATTTTATATTCACATTAAAAAGAGGTAATGACTTTGCAGCCGAATAATAACCTGTGATTTACACATTGCACACATTAACAGCTATTCAACGAGTGTATCTAGTATCACTCTCCTGACAACACTTAAAAACATGTTAAACTTAGCACTGTAATCACAGTAATTTAAACTAGAATATATATTCTAGTGAAATAAACTAAATGTAAATTAAAATAATTTCCTGCATTTTCATCATAAACTACTGAAAGTCCTCAAGCTAAACCAAAAGAATGCAAGAAATCTGGGTGGAGGGGAGGGGGCTGGCTATGTAAAATACTGTTGCTTCTAGATTTTTTCAAATAACTTCTATATTCCTGGAGAGTGCTGGGATATGGTGGTATAGCTATGTGTTTGTAAAGATGCAAATTTCAGCAGTTTTGAGGGAACAATAGCCAAATCAAATGAAATACATGACATTTTCATTCCTTTCATTAGCCCTTCCAACTTTGAAGATGCTAACATTAAGTACCTCTTCAAACAAGTCTTGCTAACACATGCTTTAGAGTGCACACTGTTAGCATATGGAGATATGAGGCTACGGCTGCCTGCAGTATCTTCTCATTGTTGCGCAAAAATATTTGGATTATTCTGATTACTCATACCCTTGGGATCAGGCAACTCTGTATCTTTAAAAAGCAATTATTTTCCCCCATTCTTCTTACCCTACTGTAGCATCAGTTGCTTATTTCTACCTTCTATAGTTAAAGGACCAAGAGATCACATATGGTTGTGATGTCTGCCTCTAGAGCAGGCCTGAAACTCAGCTCAGAAGGGTCACACCTTTACCTAAAGGGTGTGGAACAGAACAAAGTAAATGCAAGCTGATATATTTGGCCTGTTGATATTTGACATTTACAACAAAGTGTTGGAACAGATTTAGTACTTGACCACAACCTTGGGGCAGAGCAGTTCTTACCTCTGACACAACCATTTTCTACTTTATAGTGACTTCAAAAGCACAAGTTTCTCAGACTGATACTCTCTCATGGGTATTTGTGATCATAATACCTTACACCTGTACAAATTGCTTCTTACCTCCCATTGTCCTTGGTGAAAATGGGGTCTGAGCCGTAGTCCAGACTTAAAATTAGTTCTTACTAAAAAATGGGGGAAACAATTTAGGCATCTATAAATGCCTTCAGAAAAGCTAGTCATCATTTTTAATTCCCTGAATACCTAAAATTTTTCAACAAAAGTATTGGCCTTTTGGTCTGATTTTCTCACTGTGCCACTCTAGTAACAGAAGGAAGGTGTGCAAATCAAATGCAAATGGTATATGGCAAGCACACTGTATGTCAATTTATAATGGGCATCAGAGCCACTTTTTGTGGACAGCTGTCCCAAATTGCATGAAGAAGCAGTCTTGTGAATTAGGATGTGTAGCTTAAAAATGCCATAGATGTGTTGAGAAAAGTGATAAACACTTTCACTTCACACGTGGGAAAGCTAGGCACAGACTGAACACAGATTTTGGCCTAGGTTTGCCATCTCTTCCCACCCCGCTTACTCGACTGGTGCATGGCTTCAATACTGGCAGTAGTACTGAATCCATTCAAGGAAAGAATTTGATCCAAGAGAAGAAAGCAAGAATAAGTGGGTTTTTTACCAATTAGTATATTGTCCATAGGCAGAGAAGATAAAAACAAACCTAGGAGGTATTCCAACTGACTGAGAAAACAATGAAACTCAGTCTAAATAGGAAAGCACTGTAAAAAAGTCAGTTTGCAAGGTTAAAAAAATTAATTTCTTAATTACTTAAATGTGTAATACTCCTTTAGCCCAAAACTCAGAAAACATCCCTAAGTCCATGGATCTTCCTTTTGCCAAAAAAAAAAAAAGTCACAAAAATCAAGAATGTAGCATGATTTGTAAAGATATATCTTTCTGTTGTATTTTTCAGGAGCATCTCAATTCTAATAATTCAGGAACTTAGACCTTCTCAAAATTATATAGCACATTATAAACTTGTTACTTTTACAGGAGGCATCTATTTCACTTGACTCTCACTGATTTTTTAAATTAAAATATCAAAACTAAAATAAAAAGTATCTGTTATCTCCTGGGGTATTTGTTATGTATTATTTGAGTTCTTCACTGTCAAAAGCCATACAAAAGGAAAAAAAAAGCATAATGACTGTCCTTGTTGGTTTCTTTATGGTTTGTTTTCTTTTCTCTTTTAGGTGTTCCTCATGCTATTACCATAATTAAATCTTGTAAATAAGTAAAAGAAATCCAAACAAAGCCTGCAGATGAACCGCCACTGTAGTGCAAATATTTTATCAGTGGATATTCTTCCCTAGGAAACTCTCAGGGTTTTAGTTCTTCTTTACATGCTTGTTTTTTTTTTTTTTTTAAATTCTTCTCCCTATCCTGTAAACATTAACACATCGGTGACACTTTCTGTACCAGAAAGCAGTCTGACTGCACACTGCACTCAGATAATCACTTCTCACTTTCATATGAGTAATGCCAGCTGACCCTCATATTCATGGGAGCACAGAATGGCTCTTTTGAATGTCATGTAGTTCAATCCCTTACTTAACCGAAAGCAGATTTCCCAAGTCTGTTGTCAGCTGGGCCTTTGATTTCTCCAAGGATGAAAATTCCAAAATCTCTATATAGGCAAACTGTTCCACTCTGATCACTTTCCATAAAAATGTTTTACTTTTCTTTTATTCAGATGGACTTTAGAGCCTTTTATTTTGTGATCACTGTCACAACACCACTGGAAAGAGCCTGTTTTTTTAATTTGCACTCTCCTTTTAGGTATTTACTCAAATTGATAATATCGCATGTAAGCCGTCTCTTCTCCAGGCTGAACCAGTCCCAAGTCACTCAATTTCTCTTCAAAGAAAGAAATGTACAAACTCCTTCGTTTGTGTTCCTGGCGTGGACTTCTCTCCAGTAAGCCCATGAGTTTGTACTGGGCAGCACAGACCTGGACAGAGTTCCCCAGATGTGTCTTATCAGTACTGAACAGGAGGAAAGATCACCTCCCTTGACCTTCTGACAATTTTCTTACTAATGCAAACCAGGAGGCTGCATTACCTGGCTTGTACTGTGCCGCTGCACTTTACAGGAGTCTCCAGATAGTATACATTCTTTCCTGACCAGTTGCAAAAATAATTGCACAGACTGTTGATTTGTCCAACATGAAATTTAAAGACATATCTGGCACTGAAAAAAGTTATCAATAAAAATAACCTGTAGACTGCTGTTATTTGATGATTATTTATCGTACTTGGATCTTAGCTTGCTCATATTTGTATACCTAGCCAAATATAATGGCCAGTGGGACTCTGGAAATAAGACATGTAGAACTTCTTATTCTTTGGCCATTTATTCCCCTCTATTACACATAAAAGCACACCTCAAAAAAGCAACCTAGTTCTTCCTTCTGTGTTGTATGTGGTTGAAAAAGGTAACAGATTTATCATTTCACACAGACAAAAATAAGATGAAAATCAGGCTCCAGAAGAATACATGAGTAAGGTGTGCAACAAAATCAACAGCCTAATGATGATGGTGTTTGCTGTAGTTTCCTCCTGGGAGCAACTGAGTTTGTTTAAACATGTCCTACTCATTTATGCAATGATTTATGCAATTCAGCAATGCCTATTCTTTTTGCCCCTTCAGTTTATTTAAAAATCAAATTGAAATCTGTCCATTTTTATTGTGCAAATTTTTGTCTCTCCGTGCAAGAATGAATGAGACTGAGTTATCCAAGTGGATAATGTAAAATTAAAATAAAGCTACAGAAATATTTGGAAAAAAAATTCCATACTGAAAGTCTACAGAATTAAATCTTAAAAATAATCTTAAAAGTTTTTTTTTGGAAACAACTTTGCTTTAAATATACAGATATTATTTGGAACAAGCCCATGGAGCCACATTTTATTTTGAGGGTATTTGGAAGCAGGTAATTAAATAAACTTCTTTAACCCCAGCTCCCTGAACAAGAAGTCTATCACACATCAAATTCAGATGTAGCAAAAAAGCAATGCATCTTCCCTTCCAATTCATCTTTTGCCCTCCAGTGTGACGAATGAGGAAGGATTACAATGAGTAATCAGGATCATCTGATGACCAATGGACCAATTTTCCCATGCTTAGATATTTTATCTCCTGTCTATTATACAGAAACATAAGACCTCTAGCAGTATTTTCAGTACTGCTGTTGCTATACATGCAAAAGAAAAAATAAATTCAGATGTTTGTGTTCTTAAAATCTTCACATGAAGAGGGGCCATCGGTTGTCTGAATGACACGTGTCCGTGGAAGCAGTCAAAGTTTTAAATAGAAAACAGCTGTCATTCTATAACCAACAGGTTAAAGGTGATAGTTTGGGAATGAGGCACAATAATGGGATGGTCATTTTAAATACCATCATGAGTTTATCTACAGTTAAAGAGATAAAAAATACATGACATTTGAGATGGTTCAGCATAGAATGTACAAAAAATCTTGGCATGAGATCACTCCCTTGCACTTCCATTGCAAATTACAAAGCTGGAGATGTGGTTGCATTGTCCGGGATAGACATAAATGGAGAGATGTATTCTGACCCACTGTAGAAATATATTCATATGCCTGATTCATACAACCACTGAAATATGTTCCTGAATAACCAGGATATTCTTCATTATTCATGCCACCTGATTTTTCCAAAACAACTTCTAACAAATGCAGTCTATGTAACACTGAACTAATCAACAGCTCTAATCCATAACTCAGATATGTTCAATGTGTATGCCAAATTACATGAGTAATGCAGTTTACAACAGCTGATAACATAGTAATCATTTAGGTTTATAAATCCCACAGAAAATCCCTTTAAAAAAAGGAAAATTTATGACATTTTTTTACTGTATTTTGTTTATTCTCTAGCAAAGTTTCATTGTTTCTAAGGTTTTACAAAGGAATAAGTCAAGGGAATATTTTAACTATTTCTCTAACTTACACTATGCTTTAAAATATTGTGATTGTTACCCAAGTACATGAGATTCTGGCTATAGGGCCCAATTCACACCCTACTGGAATCAATAGGGACTTAGACTTTGGCATTTGGATTCTTAACTATCTGTAAAACCCCACTGAATTCCAACAAGACTTGTATCTCAGTGCTCTATTCAATATAAATAATTCCTAACATTTGCTCTCATAATTGGTGGAGGGAGTAGAACAAGGATTATCCACCTTTACAGAATCTTAAGTCGGAGGAACTGCCTTGGGCAGTTACATTTATCTGCTTAAGTAAAACTTAGTCATCACTGTTTTGTTTAATTTATTTTTGCAGAATTCACACAGCAGGTTCTCTGCCAGATTACTTGGTTCTAATTACTTGGTTCCCAGAACTATGATATCATTGATATTAGTGAGACTTGTTGCAATGAGGTGCACGACTAGAGTGCTGGCATGGAGGGCTACAGGCTGTTCAGAAGGGATAGGCAGGGCAGGCACAGTGGAGGAGTAGCGCTGTATGAAAAAAAAGGGATGAAAAACAAAGGAGATGTTGTAGTGGGTATCTGTTAGCAATAGCCTAGCCTGGATGATAGCACTGATAAGATATTTCATAGGCAATTAAGAGAGATCAGCAACCTTTGCCCCTATTGGGGATTTCAGTTTCCCAGACATACGGAAACACTGTACTGCTGTGACAAGCAAGCCTGGGAAATGTGTGAAGTTTGTAGGAAATAACTTCTGGTCACCAGTACTCAGTGAATCAACCACGAAAAATGCACTCCTGGATTTCTAATTTGTGGATATAGGACTTGAGGGATATGCAGTGGTAGGTGTCTGGCTTTGTCATCGTTATCATGAAATGGTTGAGTTTAGAATTTTCAGTGTAATGAGTACAAAGGTCAGCAGAGTTTCTCCCCTGGATTTCAAGGCAGCAAACTTTAAACTGGTGAGGAATCTGCTTAGCACTGAACACTGAGAATCTGCCTTTGAGGAGTCTATGAGTACCGGAGATTGTCTGAGAACCAATTTTAAAAGCTCAGGAGCGTGCAATTCCACCATGTATTAAGTCAAGCAAACGGGACAAAAGAGCAGTTTGACTGAACAGGGAACCCCTTTTGGAACTCAAGAGAAAAAATACGGACAATGAGACAACCCTTCAAGACTGTCAGTGTTCAAGAGGCATTTGGAGAGACCTTAATAACATTATCTTTTAGGTGGCCCTGAAGAGATCAATCAATTGTATGAAATTATTAGTCTATGTCTTTTCCAGATGAATTATTCTATTCTATTCTATTCTATTCTATTCTATTCTATTCTATTCTATTCTATTCTATTCTATTCTATTCTATTCTATTCTATTCTATTCTATTCTATTCTATTCTATTCTATTCTATTCTATTCTGAAATGATGCTACTTCTGTTTTCATAGAATCATAGGACAAGTGAATACCCTGAAATGGAAGGGACTCATAAGGACCACTAAAGTCCAACTCCTGGCCCCACACAGAACAGCCCTAAGAGTCACACCATGTGCCTGAAGGCATTCTCCAAACACTTCCTGAACTCTGGCAAACTTGGTGCTGTGACTACTTCCCTCGGGAGACTGTTCCAGTGTTTGAATTAAGATTCTTGGTATTACTGCTAGCCAGAGAGAAGAGATCAGTTTATGCCCCTCCTCTTTCCCTCACGAGGAAGCAATGAGGTCTCTCGTCCGTCTCCTCCAGGCTGAACAGACCAAGCGACCTCAGTCATTTCTCGTGAGGCTTCACCTCTGGGCCCTTCTCCACCTTTGCTGACCCACTTTGGATGCTCTCTAACAGCTCAATGTCTTCCTTATTCTGTGGCACCCAGATCTGCCCCCAGCACTCGAGGTGAGGCTGCCCCAGTGCAGAGCAGAGCAGGACAATCCCCTCCCTTGCCTGGCTGTGATGCTGTGCCTGATGCCCACAAGGATTCAAGTGGGCCTCCTGGCTGCCAGGGCACTGCTGGGTCATGTTTAGCTTGCCACAGACCAGGACGCCCAAGCTGCTTTCTATGGAGCTGCTTTCCAGCCTCTAATTTCCCATCCTGTCTGTAAATCCAGAGTGCCCCATTCCAGGTACAGAATCTGGCATTTGCCCTTGTTCAACTTCATATGGTTGGTGATTGTCCAGCCCTCTAATCTGCCAAGGTCTCTCCACAGGTCCTCCTTGCTTTCAAGGGAGTCAATGTATCATCTGAAATTATCCCAATTTAATATTTTAAGAAGTGTTGAATTTATGCAATGGTTTAGAAGCCATAGAAATATAATAACTATCTCATTGTCACTCTTAACAAATCAAGGTGTTTCTCACTAGGAATAACAACGTTGCAGTCAGCTCAAGATGAATAGCTTATATTACATTTAGTAGCTCTTCAGCCTAATGTGACAAGTCCAAATGTTTTCTGAATAACCGTATTTACTTACTTTATTATAACATATTGAAGCATTTCATTAAATTAACCAGTATACAGTGTTCAAGAGAATGAGTATAGATCAGATGAAATGAAAAATAAAAAGCAGTTAATGCTTTTATTTTTGAGTAAGATAAAATGTCAAATTTTACAGAGCTTAATTAATTTTAATTTAGAAGAAACCATTATATCAGAGGTATTGACAATTTGCTGGACAGGATTAACACCTCTAGCAAGAGATTGGGCTACATGCCTTCTAAACGTTTTCCTCAGAGGTTTTAAAGTGTTCTAATCTGAATTCTGAAAAGGAAAATTAATGGTATGTGCTACCTGATACGTAATTTATTTTTAATACTATTGACTTTTCTCGCTGAATAAAGTGGTCTGTGTTGTTTTGCCACCCATTTTTCAGTTCTACTCTGAGCTGTCAATAGATAATTACCAGTAAGCCCTCTCTTCCCACCTCCTCATTGTAGAAAGAGACTCTTTCTCTGAACACATGATAGAAATGGGGGCTGGATAATTTTTATAACTTTTTCTAATTCCTTTCAGATTTATTCTGAGCATGGGGTTAAGCATAACATCTTCATAACCTTTAGCAGCCACTTGTAGCAACAATTTTGAATACTACTAAATCAGTCTTTGTATTAGCTTGGCACAGGTATGAAATTCACAGAGAATGAAGCACTTAATTAAAAGCCACTGGATTTATCAACCACTATACTGAGACATTAGAAATATGTTGTCTCTTCTTAGGTAATACAAGTAAGACTAAGTAGATAATGTCACCTTCATCATCTTTCTGGTCTTGTGAGGAATTGCCCATGAATTGAATTTAACAATTTATTGAGTATGTTTTATTATGTCTACTTCTCTAAATATCATATCCATGAGAGGTGCAATACCATATATCATTATATCTTGCTATATTTCTGAACATACTGTTGTCCAAGAGAAAATACCTGAAGTATTCACATGAAAAATAAACCAGATACATACAGCAAATTATAAGCTTAAAAATATAAATAGATCTAGGTAATAATATATATGATTAAATAAGGAATGAGTTTAATTTAAAGGAGAAATATTGTCTGCAAAGAACTTCTATTACATGCTTAGTGAGAAAAAAATCATCAGGACTTCTTCAACAAGCTTTATTCATCTTCTATATTCAACAAATATTTATAGAATAAAAGCTGAAATAAATCTGATCTTCTGCTTGCCAGTAGATTAATATTCTTTCCCAAACAAATGAAAAACTAAGGTCTATTAAAGCTTGATACAGGTCACAGGAAAGCACCCAGTAAGAGGAGTTTAGATGGCACCAGCGGGGTGGCTACAGCCAAAAGTCCAGGTTCTGTGGGTGCAGTGACCCATCCTACCAGAGAACTGCGAAGATCTTTTTATGATATACCACACTGAAGCTTCTGCAACATATATGCATCGCAAATGGCTATTTCTCTTAGGATTTTTTTTAGGTTTCGGTTTTTGTTTTGTTGATATTTTATTTGATTTTGTGGGGGGTTTTGTTTGTTTTTGTTTTGTTGCTGTTGTTGGTCGTTGATTGCTTTTTTCCCCCAGCAATTAATTTCCTTCCCAAATCATTAAAACTGTTTTGGGGTCAGAAAGGAGATCAGCTTTTTCTAAGATCCAGTTTGGTTTAATTTGATTCCTTAGCTTACACTGAGCACTTCAGGTGTACACAGTTTACATAACTCAGTAGAGCTATCTAAAGAATTTACTAGAATCTACAATTTATTTATAATGTAAGGTGTAACAAATACAGAAATCTTAATAAAAACTTTTAGGTTTTTTTTTTAAATAATACATGTAAAGCAAAAATTGTGTCTAAAAAGAGACAGCAGGGAGAAGACATAGCTTCAAAACCTTATACCAGTTGTTTACTAGTTTGAAACACCACAGTATTATATACTTGAGTGGCTGTCATACTTATTTATATGATTTTTGGAAATTTTACAACACAAAGTTAGGAAAAAATGCAAAAGATTTGATGTCTAATCCAATCAAGCACAAGGCACAGAATCTGTAGTTACCTACAAATGTCTCGACTCATTCTCATATCTCCTTCCAGTACTGGCAAATGTACATTTTTTGGTTTAATACGGGATATGTGCTCTCTTTGCTTGTCTTGTAGATGCAAAATACACAAAGCCTATGACATACAAATGAGAAATGTTTCCATAATAAGCTGTTTTATTTAGAGTCTGGATGCACAATGATATTTCAGTGAGGAGCTGGTTAGTTTTAAAATTTTGTTTATGGGCAGCTGGTTGCTATTAGTCATTTTATCTCTTAGCTGTGATGGTGGGTGGTAAACCATGCATAAATAATATTATTTTCATTGTGTTTAATTATATGAATTTCCAAGACCAATATCCATGGCTATTGATCAAAAAGCTGAAAAAATATTGTCATTATTTAAATCAAAACAAATTTGTAGATGAGAAATTTCAAGTAAATGTTCATATCCAGGAATTCATTTCATCCCAATACTTTTGTTGTGTCTCCCCTCACCACGACTGGTGAATAACCAGTAAAATTGCATCTCTAAGGTTTAATCAGAACTGTTACCCATGCTGACCAATATAAAGTATTTTGCCCAAGGAACAATGAAACTGGTTCTAGACCCATGATAGTAAAGGTAGTTTCAGGAATACTACTTTGTGCTGTATCCATGGGAACCTTTGGAAAATTCCTGGCAAGCAGAAATGAAAAAAAATATCTGTGGTATAGGGTGAAGCTATGAAGATGCTCATTTTCCTTCCTACAGTTGCTGTTTGTGTTTTCCTCTGGTTTTTTGATAGTTCTCTTACCTACTAAGAAGAAGCAGAAAGAACAAAACAGGAACATCTGGAAAACAAATACTGCAGGAAAGAATTAAGTTCTTCCTGAAGAGTATGTCATGTGCTGTTAACAAGTTTAATATTCAATGTCAACCATATTTGACAGTTAACATTAGCTGCAAACATTGACTTTTTTTGTGTATGCAAATCTAACAATAATAAAAAGCAAATCTAAGAATAATAAAAAGCCTTTATCTTGTCAGAGAATTGAATTCTATGTATCACAGACTTGTCAAAGCAAATTACTTTATCTAGGCAAACAAGTGCCTTGAGGTAGAGCATAACATCAAGAGTCTTGATATCACTGAACATAAGTAGTATTTTAGTAGAGGTACTTAAGAGCTCTAAATGTATGATAATAGATAAAAACTAAAAGACCTCCATGTGTTGATGTGAATTTAAAGGGTATATGACAATTATTTGCGAAAGGGTACCACTAGTGAGGAAACTTCCATCTTGAAAGCTATCCAATGGATGTCTTTGAATCTTGTAAAGAAAACTAAATGCTTGGTCTGGTACAGCAGTGAGAGTACAGCCAGCATTTCGTTTTGTAGCTTGGGAGACTGAGTTACATGGGAGACAGTAGTGCTGTAGAGGGAGAAATATGTTATAGATGATGAACAGCTTAGCTATTGGGGGGGACAGCATTGTGAGAGACTGAAAAGTTGTTGGCTCAAACATTGTTAAAATCAACAAAGGACTTTGCTCACTGTAACAAACTGTGGAAAGAAGCAACCTGTGACTACTGAAGCCATCTCACTCCTGAAGATGCCTGTGGATGGAAATTTGGGCTGTGAGTTTAGCCACTATTGTCCAATTATCTCAGGTCTAAGGAGCAGTAAGCAAGGCTAGTGAAAAAGAATGTATTCACATAGAAAACAAAACCCAGCAGCTGCGTGGAAAATCAGCTCTGTCTGGGTTTAGCATGGGGAGGCCATGGCCCAGAGACTCATCTACTGAGGCCAAAGTTGTTCACATTGCCCCCAGCCAAGATAAGGGAGCAGAGATTCGGGGGGTGTCCTTGAAAAACTTCTGATCTGCTTAAGACAAAAGGCGTGAACACCACCACCAGAGGCTACAAGCAGATGCTGTGGAGATTGGATAGTGTTTTTCATTATGCCAACTGTCGTCCCTTACACAAACTGGCTCAGCTGTAAAACTACCCATCCCTGAGGAGGTCACATTCACACGGGACATTCATGTGAGAGGCAGTAGAAGAGGTCATAAATCACCAAAGACCACTGAGGCAACCCCAAAACTCATTTCTAAGATATTCCACCAGAGGACAGATGCAATCCGAAGAGTTGCAACAGATCCAGAGCCTGTAGCAAAAGATAGTGTAAAACTACCCCCAGTACATACAGGGAGGTGCTGGACGTTTCCACATATATTAACATATATTAATCCATTGAACTTATGTTTTGTGGGACTTCCACCCCCAAGAAGCTCAGAGTAAAGGGAAATAAAGGGACACTGATGGATTCACAGAAAGGGTGGCTATATTTCTACTTAATCTGTCTGTCTCACTTTCTTTCTCTCTCCCTGCTTTTCACTTTTCTGTTTCTTTCTATCTCTCTCTCACACATTTGCTATTAAGTAAAATCCATACCACTGACTTTGGCATATGGTCTTGTTTGCACCTTAGGCATCTCTCTAATAATCATAATGATCAGATCTAACACATATTGCTAATGCATTTTTCTGTTTCGGAAACCCCAAAGACAGCATGAGATGACAGCTACTTAATTAAACTAAATTAAAAACAATTAATATAGGAGTGATAGCAATGCATGTCTTATGAACAAGCCATGACAAAGCCAGGCAGACAATACAGATACTAGCAATGAATAATACAGATGCAAAATTTTCTGGAAGACCTGGCTGAGTGAACTCTGTCATGGAGTTCATTACTTGCTGCTGCAGCGAGTAATGTCACTGTACCACTCTTCTTCCTACCATTTCACTCTGGCAAAGAAGGTGGTGTTGTTCCCTCCTTTGAAAAGTTGTCCCAATTGCAGTCAGGCATAGACAGCCAGCCACACGAGCAGACCCTTCCCTGAGGGTGGAAAGTTCCTCCTGTGCTTTCAAGGGGAGAAAACAGTGTTTCAAGAACTATCACTCCTCTGTGAGAGCATTAGTAATGGGAACAGGCCTGATGGAAAATGTGTTTGAAATCCCTCATGTCAGTCAGACTCAGGCACATCTGTGGAGACCGCATTAGTTTCAATCAGCTGTCTGGCCTCACCAAAGCCTGTTGCAACCTGATCCCTGAGGCACGAAATAAACTCTGCTGTGCCAGTCTCATTACAGCATGGGTGAAAACATTTCTTTTTCTATAAATTCAGCTTTGAGTCAAATTGGAAATCTTTATCTTCAAATGTTGCTCTTGACCAAACTCTTCCTTACAGCCACATGAGAAGCACTAACCTGTCATACACTCAGATCATGCCTGCTTCAGTCCAGCCTAATGATTTCCCAACAAACACTTCACAAACACATTTGACCATCTCCACTCTTAGCACTTAAATCAAATTAAAAGAGATAACACTTCCTTATCTTAGAGAATAAGGAACATAGAATCTGAATCAGTGCATGTATATCTTTACAGCTTTCTACTTCTCAAGCATACTGTTGGCATACTTTTGTTTTAGAGCAATTTCACTATATTCCTCTGAAGTCTGCTTCCTTGTCCTTGATAGTTCTCATGAACACATTCACAATAGTTTTCTTTCTAATTAATATTCTTTTCCCCACCCAATAGGAAGAAGTGCAAAGACAATCTGCTTTACAAACTTTATGTTACTAATACTAAGATGTTACTAATACTAAGAAATTAGTTTCAAACAATTTAAATAAAATAATTCTTGTTTTATTCCTTATGCTTTAAAGATTTAAATAGTAAATTAAGAAATAAAGCATAAGAAAAAAAATCTTGTTACCCTGGACAGCAAAAGCAGATACAAGGCTAACCACAGCACATAGGCAATAACAACATATATGTTTTATCATTTCATCATGAAAATGAAAATCCTAAGCACAAATGAATTACAAATCTAAGCATGCCTTAGAAAATACATAGGTATTTACATATATTGCTGGTAAGAGAGACTTTATTTGTAACTTTCCACGTATTTTCTATCCTACACCTTTCAAGAGCAGATTAAAATAATTAAGCCAATTATTTAATTAAAAAAGGAAGAAAGAGCAGTAGTATCAACAAAAGTTGTTTTATGTCATGGCAGCACAACATTTTGCACTAGGTTACTTTTTTGACTTTTATATAAAAACACTCAGAGAAATTACTGATGCAGCAGATAAAACATACAGCCTCAAAAGCGTATGTTTTTCTGCAGTTCCTCAGTAATGTGATTAAGGAGTTACCAAAAACTATCTTGCATCTAGATGATGTATGTTAGAGTTAGCAGTATTTTGGAGCTAGATTTACATTTTTTGTTTGTTAGGGCAGGATAGCCTTTTCAGAGCTATGTGGGAGGTTTTCAGCTTAAATTTACAGGTCAAGTAGTATCTTTGTGAATTTTTTAAACCATGTTTCTTGATTTGCGTTTAGCCAGAAAAGGAAGTGCAGTCATTTAGGAGTTCTGAGCACAATTGCATTAACAAGCTTAGTCGAATTTATTTTCTAAGCCAGAGGGAGATATACACAGGCTAAATATTATGAGGTTTCCCTTCCCTATTTCTCATGTGATCCTCAAAAACTCTTCTAATCCAGTGTTGTATGTGTGTGTTTTCATGTATTATAAATTTTAGTGACATGCATTCCTTCGGCAACCACTGTAACCTTCTGCAATCAGTCAAGAATTTTAAAAAAATTAGATGTTTACAATTCCAATATCATAGAATCAGAGAATTCCAGAATGGGTTAGGCTGAAAGGAGCCTTAAGATTACCTAGTCCAGACTCCCCAGCCACAATGGGGGCACTTTTCACTGGACCAGACTGGCAAAGACCCATTCAATCTGGCTCTGAACACTTCCAGGAATTGGACATCTACAACTTCTCTGGGCCACCTCTTCCAGTGCCTCACTGCTGCACTCTTTTAATTTGAAACCATTCCCCCTTGTCTTGTCACTACATGTCCTTGTAAACAGTGTCTCTCCATTTTTCTTGCAAGCTCCCTTAAGGTACTAGGAGGTCACAATTAGACAACCTGCAAGCTTTCTCTTTTCCAGGCTGAACAAACCCAATTTCCTCAGCCTTTCCTCACAGAAGAGGTGCTCCATTCTCTAATCATCTTGTTGTCCTTCCTCTGGTTTCATTCCAGGTGTTCATGTTCTTCCTGCGCTGGGGATCCCAGAGCTGCATGCAGCACTCCAGATGGGGTCTCACAGGAGCAGAGGGGCAGAATCACCTTCCTGAACCTCAACCATGTAGAAAGAAAATTAGGAAGGTAAAAACTCATTTAGAACTTAATCTGGCCACTTCTGTAGAGGATAATAAATAGTGGTTGTATAAATACATTAATATCAAAAGAATGTCGGAATCCAAGGCACAGGAAATGTTTCTGTGACAGTTTAGGAAGCCCTGATCCTCAGCAGGACACTGCTTTTAACCTCTGTCCCAGGGAAAAAGTTACTAAGGATTTGGGAGTTAGAGAATACAGGTGTGAACCAGGTAGTAGTATGTAGTAGTAGTAGGAGTTTATCACAGGGTGAAGAATTTAGGATTTTAGTATGAGAGTGAATAGGAGACAAGATAGAGGATTTTGGGTGTTGTCTCCTCTCCTTCTTGTTCTTCTTCCACTCCATTTTCTGTAGCATTGGTGGCAAAAGGTTATTGGTTAGAGAAACTAGTTCCATAGGTGCTACATGAGTAGATTACTAGAAGTTATTGGTAGTAAAGTAAAAACAAGATACGTGTTAGAAAGTAATTGGACTGATTAGCTTTAAAAGGCCTTGGTTTTGGGTGCTCAGGAGCCATTTTGCTCCATTTTGTACCTTGCTTCTCATATGCTAAGTCTGGCATGCAGACAGCATATCAACTTCAAGATAAGAGAAAAATAAACAACAGCCCTGAAGACCAAGAAACAGAGTCCTGCTTGTTTTTCATCCCTGGCAAAGAACTCACAAGAGGAAACCTCCTCCAAGGGCCCAGGGGGTAGGATCCCAGACGTGTGGGGTCCAACCAGAAAAAAGAATCTCGCAAAGAAGAACCAAGTAAAACCTCCATTATTTATTCAAAGTGTGAGGGAATATAGTCATCAATAGCTAACACAGGTTTAGGAAAGGCTGGTCATGCCTGAGCAACCTGATGTCCTTTTATGAACAAGGGACCTGACTGCTGGATGACCAAAGGACTTCAGCAAGGCCTTTGACACTGTCTCCCACAGCATTCTCCTGGAAAAGCTGGCAGCCCATGGCTTAGACAAGAGCTCTCTTAGCTGGGTTAGAAACTGGCTCCATGCAGTGCTACAGGCTGGGGCAGAGTGCCTGGAATGCTGTGCAGCACAAAAGGATATGGGAGTGCTGGTCAACAAGAGCTGAACATGAGCCAGTAGTCTTCCCAGGTAGCCAAGAAGGCCAATGGCATCCTGGCCTGCATCAGCAATTTTGTGGCCACCAGGACCAGGGCAGTGATTGCCCCTCTGTCTTCAGCACTGGTGAGGTCACACCTCAAGTTGTGTCCAGTTCTGAGTCCCTCAGAAGGACATTGAGGGGCTGGAGCATGTCCAGAGAAAGGCAAAGGAGCTGGTGAGGGGTCTGGAGCACAGGTCCTGTGAAAAGCAGCTGAGCTAGAGTCATTTAGCCTGGAGAAAAGAAGGCTCAGGGACAACCTTATCACTCACTACAACTACCTGAAAAAGGGTTTGCAGCCATGTGGGAGTACATTGCCAAGTCACATCCAGCCTCTGATCCACCAGCATCTCCAAGTCCTTCTCACAGGGCTGCTCTCTGCCTGTTCATACCCAGCCTGCATCAGCATCAGGGGCTGCTCCAACCAAGGTGCAGCATCTTGCCCTTGGCCTTGTTAAACCTCATATATTCCCATGGACCCCTTTCTTACACTTATCCAGGTTCCTCTGTATGGCATTTCATCCTTCGAGAGTATCAATGACACCCCTCAGCCTGGTGTCAGGTAACTTATCTGAGACTGTGCAGCCCACTTGTCTAGTATGCTTTTCCTGAAATATTTCCAGTTAAAATAAACATTTATTTTAAATTTAAACCATTCAGAACATACATATTTAATATAGCTACAGAGAGTATTTTTTCATTGTTTTTGGAGTTTTTTAACTGATTGGCTGGCCTGCAAAAGCTGCTTCTACATTAAGTCTAAGTATTTTAATTTGCTTCATAGTCAGTATAAGAAACTTTCAAATAGGAACATTTCAGAGTATTTTGCAGTTAAAAAAATCAGACTCAATTTTTTTACTTATAGTACTTAGTATGGAATAAATATGGTCAGATTCATCGGTTTTCCACTGCTAACCAGTGTCCCATTTAGCTTGAAAAAACAGTCATACATAGCTTTTCTCCTCCAAGAAATTCCTTAATAGTCAATAAATGTACCTTCTGCCCCCTTTCAGTTGCTGAAGCTTCAAAACAAATAACTATATTACTACAGCAGTTGTGATATGTTCTCTTTAATAAAAAACACTACTAGAAAACCTAATTATTTTAGACTACAAATGCTAATAACTTGAAGAGTATCATAGAACAATATCACTAAGAAGTCATTTAGAGAAGAATAAAAAGATAATGAAGGTAGGTGACAGTTTTTAAGTGTAGGAATAGATTGCCTGTTTCTCCAGATTTGTGTTTGTTATAGCAAAAGATAAATACTAACTACACATAAGGAATTACTATATTTTTAGTGATACAATGGAGATACACAAGCAAAATCTTGCAAGAAAAATGAAATGGGTTGTAACACAGAACAACAAGTCTGCTGTTTGCAGACCATAGAACATTGATCTAGAAAATATCTGATTTTATCACACCAGTTACAGGCCAAAATTGCTCACCCAAGATGCTGCTTGGGTTTCATGAAATAATAATGTGAACAAAATGCTGCTCAGCTGCTGAGTTCCATGCTGGTGATTTGGAATAAGGAAGGGGAAAGGGAAAAAAAATGGGAGGGTGAAAAAATTCTGTCAAATCAACAATGCCACATATCATTCTTAATTTTTAAAATTGCAGCAATACTTTGTTTTTGAAGAGAAGTTGTCTAAAGTGTGATTGCAATAGTATTTACATGACAAGTTGTTCTTTAAAGAGGTCACATACCTCCACTCCAACACAAATATTATGTATTAAAAGTTAGAAAGAGTTTTCTTGTTAATATGGTATGGACTTAATATGATATGCTACTAGTTGATTAAGATGAAGAACTTTGAAGGCTGACAGAAACACATTCTTATGAATAATAAGCCTATATTAAACTCTTTGGAAACAGCTCCAGGAGATGCACTTAAAAAAGATTTTTTTTCATCTCTGCTTGAGAAAGTTACAGTGGTTGGCGAGATCAATGCAACTATCTACTTAAGGCATACATAATTCCTTGCATTTGAATTTTAGTCCTCGGCAATTACATTGAGATCAAGGGCATTTGATTGAACATAACAGGCTTGGGGTTTTTTTGTACTTTTTCTCTATGTAACTTTTCCTCCTAGTTTCACATTTTCATTTCAGATCAGTGACATTATTACACACATCATTCTCAGTGTCCATGTCAGAGATAAAGTACCAATAGTACAAAGAATATCTACTCAATGTCATGAGGGAAATCAATGAAAACAAAAAACATTAAAGCTCTATCAACATAGACCTGTCATCCACTCATCTACCAACCACATTTATGAATATCTGATATAGTATTTTGAAAAATGAACAGCACTTAGTTACTAATCCATTATATAGCTTGAGTGTGGTTTCATTACTGTTTTTACCCCAAAGACATTCTGCACCATGAAAAAAAAATGGGAGAATAAACAACTATTTTACTCTTATATTAGTAGGCAAAATGAGATAATGAGACAATAAGTACAATTTTTTAAATACGTTTAAACTTAGACACATTTTTCAATTTTTTGACAAATTCAGGCACACAGGGCAAAAAAATTATTGCAGTTGAAAATGAGATTTTAACTTTGAGTGAACCATTTCATATCAGTCAAAACATTTTTACAAAAATGATGGGTTACCAAGATTTTGAGCTTTAAATTTCTTTAATACAATAAAGTGAAAGGGATATAACTTTTTATAGGGAAAAAAACCACTTTCTTGTTTAGCATCCTATGTTTTACTCTGATTTTCAAAGCCAGCTAGAAAAAGTTCATCTATAAGCCTTTTTAAAATGTAGATTTTTCTGACTTTCTGTGTTTTCTTCCAAAAAAGGATTTTATAGGAAGAAAAGATATTACCATTTCATTTAACTATTGCAGCATTGGCACATCAGTATTATTGTAAGCCTTTTTCAGCTAGGATCACTAAAAAGGCTGAGTGAACGTAGTGGTAAGTTACAGTCCTTATAATGATTGATACAAATCCAGATGCAAAAGCCCCCAGAGCACCTGAAGCAGATGCCCTCGTGTGTAACAGCTCAGCACTAGGGGTTACCTGGCTCCACTTTTGCTCTCATTTTACCCAGACTTAAAACTACTCCTGAAGCTCTAAACTCCTAGGGCTTACAGTTCTTACTGTGTGCTGCATAGCAGAAAAGTTCTGTAACAGTTGAAGAGTTTATCTCTTCTTTTTATCCCAGCAACAGGCAAAGTGGAGTGGGCAGCAGTGTAAAAGTCCAATTTCTTCCCTTTTCTATTATCTGCAAGCCAGCTGACACTGCAAACTTATACCAGCAGTAATCCTGAAACAGGAAGGAATCATTCAGGCATGCTATTGCAAGACTGAAATCTGTACAACTCTGTCTTTTCCTGTATTTTTGTGTAATGATCTTGCATTCTTTCAGAAGAGCAGGCAAATTACAGTTTTCTACTGCTATAGCCACTGCTTAAGAGAAACACTTAGTTTCTAAGATATTCCTCCATATGTTGGCTTTGCTGAGAGAGCAATGAATTTAACTCTAACAAGAACACTAGGAGTTCTTGTTAGAGTTAAATTTTTAAAATATTCATTTTAGCCGCACAAGTATTAAAAGCAACCAGAAGTCATATTTGACAATGGGATATGATACACATGTATCCTAAAATGAAAATAATTGTAAACATTGCTTTAAGATAAAGGTTTACTCTTAATAGACTCTCTGATTTAGTCCTTCCTTTTTCTGAAGTAGTTTCACCTATCAGATTTCACTGATGTATAACAGTGATTTCAGCTGAGCGCTCTGGGAAATTGTGTAACCATCTTAGCAAGGAGAGTGAATTTTCAATACAGACAATGCTATCAGGGGTGAACTATCTTCCTACAAATTCCACTTGCAATTTTTCATCTTGCTCTGCTCTCATTTTGTTTTCCAGATATGAAGAATTTATCAAATAAATAGATTACAATCAACAGCTTCCACTTTTCTAAGCTGGCCAGTTTATTAACTCTAATGACCTGGTCTCTTTTTTTTTTATGTCCTTGTTTCTTGCTTTGTCCCCCAGTCTTCCTTGAAGTACACCTAGCTGAAACCTGAAGCCTAAGTTTGATACAGCCCAGAGACAAACACAGCTCAGATTTCTGAGGAAATTTCTGCACTGTGAGGAGGAACGATTAGAACATGCATGAGAATAGACCCACACAAGACAGAGAATGGAAAAATACAGAGGCAAGATAGCAGTAAGACGACTTAAGAACAAGAATAGCAACTGAAATCTGAGCATAAAAAACCAGGACATTGATTACATCAATCACCAGACCACAACTTCCATATAACTTTTTGCACTGCTGCTCCAGCCTACGTGTGGCTTGTCCACATATGCCAACAGTGCTGGACAATTATGATGACATGTGAAAGAACTGCACATATATATCAGATATCCTTGGTCATGCCTAGCACAGAAGCCAGGAGTTCACTTCAGTGCTTTATGTCAATAAGGAATTAGGATCAGGTTTTCATGGTACCTTACTCAGATGAATGCATGCTGAGCATGCTCATAAGTAGCTATCCCTATCTGCCTGCATGTCAAAACCCCTACGGAAGAGTCTCTTAAAACCATGGAAGAAAAAGAAAATATTAACACTGAAAACTAGACTCCACTGTTCTAATCAGTTTAGTTTCAATAATGTTGTGGAAATTCAGAGTTTCAAATTATGAACATGGAAGAAGTCACAAAGCTTGTAATTAGAAATACAAAAAACTACTGGTTTGTGGCTTTTGCCATGTTTTGCAAAGCAAGAATTCTGGGTTTCATTTTCAGCTTTATGTCAGATTTCTGACGGTATTTGGGTAAAATTGTTCATTCCTGCTCTAACACTCTAATTTGCAAACCAACAGAATTAAGCCACTGTTGGGATTTTTATGTAATCTTAATCAGCCCAGGTCTTCAATACCTTGGGCATGACTTTGGGTGAGCTGACACATGTAGAATCTAAAGCAGCCAGTTTTTGGTCTGAAAGCCATATAGCTCTAAAATTTTAAAACTAGAATTACCTAGAGTAAAGTGCAGTGTCGGTTCAGCTGTATGGTTTTCTGACTAATGTGACCAATGTGAACAAGGGGAGTAACAGGCAAGTCCATACTGTACCTGAGATTATGGCAAATTCTGGTTTTGGGGTGTGCAAGGGAGATTGGGAATTTTTCTGTTGATGGAAAAAACTAGTCACATAGCAATACCCTTACTGAAATATTTATACAGTTTTATAACTAAGCATAATATCACATTATGCAAATTTATCTATTGAAATGTCAATAGTAAGATCTGCCAAAAATTTTTCACCCTCCAAAATTTGAGTAGAGATACAAAACCTTTTTACAAAGAGAATAATTAGATGTAGTGTAAATGTTGTTGAGGAAATGATGGTTTACAAAGACATACATATTTTTCTGAATTCATGCAGAGAAACAATGGTTAGCCCAGAGTCTCACAAGCCGTTGCCTATCTCATTATTCCTAAAATTATAGATTTCCTTATGCCATTACTATGCCTAGTTCGTTTGTCTTCTATCACAGTTCTGCAAAACACATTCTGGGTAGACATCAGGCTTGTGGTATGACTATTTTCTTTAATTAAGAAAAGTTATTTCAAACAAAACAAAACAAAAATAAAATCTAAAACTAAAAAAAAACCAACCCAAAAAACCCAAAAACCCAAACAAACAAAACTAAACAAAAAATCAAAGAAAATCCAAAACAAAAACAGAAAACAAAAGAAGAAGACTAACCAAACTGATGTTAGGTTCTGATCCAAACATCCTGATCCGCTAGGTGTGTATGAAATGAGGACGGATGTCCACTCCAATCAAAGGGACAAGAACAATTTAAATAGGATGAACTAATTTCCCTGCCTCTCTATAAACACTCAAGCCACAGTCTTCATTTATCCTTTCTGTCTGCCTAGTAGCAATCACCAGTGGAGGAACTGGGCAGTGAGATATCTTTTCTCCTGTCTCAGGAAGGCACTGACACCAGTTGCTGCCCAGGAGCTTCCAGGCCAGAATGAGTTCTGACAGGAAAAGCAGCTGGCCTCCACACTCTGCCCAAACCTCGCTCTCATTACTTTGGTAGTCGCAGACTCTCACAGCGCAAGCCCAGGACTGGTCAGAGCTTGTCCCAGCCTGACTAAGGCCTGGACTCCTGCTGAGTGCTGTATCTACAATGCCTGGAGAGTCAGGCAAGGCTCTGGCTGGTGCCAAACAGTGCATTGGTGGCTCTTGGCAGCAGTTCTCCATGCCTGTCCCTGAAGCTGTTGGCTGTACTTCCCTGGTTGCCATGGGAAAGCAGTTGCTGCCCTGAGCTCTCTCCAGCCTTCTGCAATCCATCGAGACCATTGCCACAGCATCAGGCTGGACACATTCCATCCCTGCAAAGCTCAGTCTGAGCTTCATGATCCTGTGTCTACACCAGGTCTGCTTTGGCTGCATGATACAGTGGACAGTAGGAAAACAGACTGTCCCACTCCGTGTGGGCCTTCTCCAGTGCATCAAGTTCCTGATGTAGGTGGAAGACGACTTTTTAGACTAAACCAACATGCCTTCCACAGAGTCATTGGATGCCAGCAGCTATATAGAAACAGCTCTGACAACTCAGACACACACCATCTTTTTCCCAAAGGATACCATTCCACAAGGTAGCAGAGGCAGTACCCAGGGCTGCTGTGGGTGGCCTCCCGCCAGACATCTGGGCAAGTATTTTCCAAGGCTATCCAGAAACCCT
This sequence comes from Leptocoma aspasia, assembly GCA_013399835.1. Lineage (NCBI taxonomy): Eukaryota > Metazoa > Chordata > Aves > Passeriformes > Nectariniidae > Leptocoma > Leptocoma aspasia. Next base: position 289,666 of record VXAX01006756.1, on the reverse strand, counting down.
TAAGCTCATGGTGCCCCAGCTGCAATAATTGTTGCAGGAGATCTAAGGGATATGGTGGTGGCTAATGGTTACAGCAAATACCCTGACCATGACCACTCTGTGCCTTCTAGGACTCAACAAGGAAGCCATAGCCCAGGAGCTGCAGCACAGCCTGCAAGACCACATACCAATATTCTTGCAGTGGCCCATAGATATCATTTGTGCACCAGTGCAGCAAAGAGGACCAGAGGCATTTGGGCCAAAAGGAGACCTCCAGTTCCAAAGGGGCTGGAGGACAGCCCCATGGTTATCCCCAGACCCTCTACCTCCCTGGAGGGGACTCCTGTTGTCAGCATGGGCATCTCCCATGCTAACAGCAGAAAGTTAGGAAGTTTTCCTTCAGTCGCTCCAGAAATTTCCCAGTTTACTTGTCTTGCTTTCTTGTCCCTCCAGCAGACCTTCATAGCATAGTTCAAGTTCCCTGTAACTGTGAATGTGATGTTTCTTCCAGTTGTCTGAAGACATCATTTCCTTTTCATTTGTGATGAGGCAGTCCATTGCAGACATCCACTACAACATTGTGTCTCTTTGTCTGCTTCCTCATCCTGATCCATAAACCACCAGTTGTCTCATTATCCATCCCTAGGCAGAAAGCTCCATACATCCCAGCTGCTTTCACATCAGTTGGGATCCTTCCTCTTCCTCCTCGTATTCCTGTCCTGCCCACACTGAAGAGACTACTGTATCCACCCACAGTTGTATGAGTTGACCCACTATATCTCCATGATGCCATGGAGATTGTGGCCCTGCCGACACACGTAGACCACAAATTTGTCCTTTTTGCTCCCCATGCCGCATGTGTGAGAGATGTGAGGAATGAAGAAACTAGAAAGTGGAGTCCAGCAGGCACAAGTCAAATTAGTTCTGGAAATACAAGGAGAATGTTTCTTTTCTACACTGTCTCAGAGGCTGCTGGAAATTGAGATGACATCTTCTGAGTCATAAATTCTGAGACACCCCTGGCGTTCTCCCACAGAACAGAATAGATATTCACAATTCACAGAAAGAGTCACTCTCACAAAAGATATGTAATCATTTCTTGGGGAATACCAATAAAGAAAATGTCACATACTGTAGTCCAAATACACTCTGAATGAGAGCATTACTTTGTAAGACAACATGCAATTGCAGCATACCTAGTGCTTTATATAATTTCTTGGAACTATGTTTCTATGATAGACAAATACACATGAAGAGCATGAGACAGCCTATAAAATTTTCAGAAAGAAAATAATTATAATTAAAGAAAAAGCACCAATGAAACATTCTCCATCAAAACTTTCATCCCCACACCCTAAAAACCTAAAGTAGTTTAGATGGAAAATCAAAAAGTGCTTTTTACATTATGTAGCGCTCCTATAACAACTGCTTCTTCCAGTTCCAAAGGGACCAATTAAAGAGGCAACGGCAGTGCTTGAATTTGTACTTTTACCCATTACCTGAACTATCATTTGGAAATACTGGCCCAGGATGACTACTTCCATATTACTCGCCCATGAGAGGGGTGTTTTCTGTTTCTAGTGGTTTGACTCACAGGCTGTCAAGTGTATTTTTCTGGGAATGAGAAACTGCTTTGGTGATTCACTGTAAAAAAAAAGGCGGGGGGAGCTCAGAATATAGATACATAGGAGAGATGCATTTTTCTGGAAGAGAAGCAAAAGCAAAAAAGTACCAAAGAGGAGTTTCTACATAACTTCAAGAGTGTCAGTAAAAAGCTCACTAGTGACTTTTGCCTTAAACACAGACATTGAAACATCATGTTATACTTATTATGATTACTGTTTTCACATGAAAACTTTCTACAGTTCTGTTGAAAGTGTGAAATTCAGGGACAAGGCAGTTTTTATTTATATTTTTTCAGTATTCATCTAATTTTTCGATTTTTTAATCTTTATTAAAATAGTAATTTAATTAAAAAGCGGGAGTTTATACTGATATAAAAAAATCAAGCTAACTTATTGTGTGGAATTATACAGATAGAAGTAGAATATTATTACCACAAAATCTTTCAGTCTTGAAAAGATATCATTATATACTTAAGGGATTCTTAAGAAGAAAATTCTTCTTCTTTCTTTTTGTTTTCTTCTGATTTTTCTACCCATTCACTTAATAAATTGCCATTGGCTGTACTCCTGATTGAGTTTACCACAATCTTCCACTTCTCCTCAGTGTGAATCTTCCTTTATTAGTAAAGGTACCCTGTAAAGACAGCAAATTCTCAAAGAACTAAATCCACATTTTGCTAGTATTTACAATAATGATACCTTTCTCACTTAAAAAATCAGTGTAAGGTCTTGACTTCTAAAAGTTGTACTAGGCTTGGCTGTGAATAAAACCTACTACTAAAACAGGTTGCCCAGAGAATTTGTGGATGTCTCATCCCTGGATGCCGCTTTGGCCGGAGATATAAGCAGCCTGGTCTTGTGGAAGGTGTCCCTGCACATGGAAACGTGGCAAAGAAGTTAGAACTAGAATTAAAGATTCTGGCTTTAATTTGCAATACACTAAATGTTTCCCCAAGTCAATCCTATTTTGCCCATGACAGTAATTGCTGAGTGATCTTCTTGTTTTTACCTTGATCCACAACCTTTTTGTCACATTTTCTCTTGCCTGTGCTTTTGGGCAGGGGGAGTGAGAAAATACCTTGGCGGGTACCTGGCATCTAGCTAGAGTTCACCATACACCAGCTCAAATGCTCATCTCACAAAACCTTGAAAACTTACAGAAATTCCTGGCATTCTGGAGTATACACAGTCTGCCATTATTTTTTTACAAGAGCTCTTATCATTTCCCTCTTTAGATGCAGTATTTCTTAAATGACTAAGGGACCAATGCTGCAGTACCAACAGCACACTACCAATATAAACCTACACAAAACACACAGAGCATACACATATTCTCTTCTGTTTTCTCTGCGATAGCTGCTTCTCTTCCATAGGAACAGTAAGCACGCATTTTTTCCTTTGCCTTGTGCATTGAATTATTCATTTTAGGGCTTTCTGAATTTGTTCCAAATAATTCCTCTGTGCTCCAGCACTTTAAAAGACATTTCTTGGCACCTTAATAAAACTGAACAAAACTTTTAACCTGAAAAAACTTTTATTATGTCTTTAAACATTATTCTTAATTGTAGGACTACTTCTGTATATAAACACCTAAAATCCTTCTTTAAGGAATAGTTGTGGAAGGAAAACAGTAGATTAAGTTTTTTAGACTAGATTAGAGATTAGTAGATTAGAATCTCTTTCTCTTTAAATGCTCTGTGGATGAAGGAATTCTATTTCATCCTTAATATGGCCACAGAATAGCAATGAAAAAGTATGCACTGCATGACAGTATGGCACAGACATCTTAAGATCTGCTCAACATGAGATTGTCTAAATATAAGAGGTCCTTCAGCTGCACTACCATCACATTCCTCCTGTAGGTGAACTTGCTGAGAAATGAGCAAGTTGAGAAGCAGAGCTCTCTTCTTACACAGCCTATGTCTAGTACTTTTGAAAAGCCATTGAGATCTGCCTCCAGTTTCTGCATTACTCATATTTTCCCCTCCTATTTTGATAATTTTCAGGAGATAATTAAACCAGTGTTTAACACTACACCTGTACTAAAAGGAGTCTGCAAAATGGAGCAGAGAACTACACATTCAGTAATAACACTGTCATTGAATGAGAACATAAAATCAGCACCAGGTATTTCCTCTGGAACTATGTTCAGGTAGCAGAGACAAACATGACTATTTTGTACATAGTATCAATTTCCTGTTCTACTATTGTTTCCTACTATCTGATCACCATGCAGCAACATAAAATACAAATCAAAAATCACTTAGTATCATTGACAGATCCCATTCATTGGGATGGATTTGCAACATAGAATCGTTGGCATTGGAGAAGACTTCTAGGATAATCAAATCCAAATGCTACCCTAGCACCATGGTGTTCACTACTAAACCATGTCCCCAGGTGCGATATCTACATGCCTTTTGAACACTTTCAGGAGTGGGGATTCCACCGCTTCCTTGGGTAGCCTGTTCCTGTGCCAGACCATCCTTTCAGTGAAAAAATTTTTCCTACCATGCTAGATTAACCTCCCCTGGTGCACCTTGAGGCCATTTCATCTTATTCTGTCACTTGCTACATGGGAGAAAAGACCAACCCCACGTGGCTACAATCTCCTTTCTAGTAGTTGTAGAGAGTGATAAGGTCACCCCTGAGCCTTCTTCCGCCTACACTTTTTTCTACCACTTCCCTTGTACACATAGAGAGCTACTGGCAGTGTTTGAATGGTGAACTCATCTCAGGNTAATATGGCCACAGAATAGCAATGAAAAAGTATGCACTGCATGACAGTATGGCACAGACATCTTAAGATCTGCTCAACATGAGATTGTCTAAATATAAGAGGTCCTTCAGCTGCACTACCATCACATTCCTCCTGTAGGTGAACTTGCTGAGAAATGAGCAAGTTGAGAAGCAGAGCTCTCTTCTTACACAGCCTATGTCTAGTACTTTTGAAAAGCCATTGAGATCTGCCTCCAGTTTCTGCATTACTCATATTTTCCCCTCCTATTTTGATAATTTTCAGGAGATAATTAAACCAGTGTTTAACACTACACCTGTACTAAAAGGAGTCTGCAAAATGGAGCAGAGAACTACACATTCAGTAATAACACTGTCATTGAATGAGAACATAAAATCAGCACCAGGTATTTCCTCTGGAACTATGTTCAGGTAGCAGAGACAAACATGACTATTTTGTACATAGTATCAATTTCCTGTTCTACTATTGTTTCCTACTATCTGATCACCATGCAGCAACATAAAATACAAATCAAAAATCACTTAGTATCCTTGACAGATCCCATTCATTGGGATGGATTTGCAACATAGAATCGTTGGCATTGGAGAAGACTTCTAGGATAATCAAATCCAAATGCTACCCTAGCACCATGGTGTTCACTACTAAACCATGTCCCCAGGTGCGATATCTACATGCCTTTTGAACACTTTCAGGAGTGGGGATTCCACCGCTTCCTTGGGTAGCCTGTTCCTGTGCCAGACCATCCTTTCAGTGAAAAAATTTTTCCTACCATGCTAGATTAACCTCCCCTGGTGCACCTTGAGGCCATTTCATCTTATTCTGTCACTTGCTACATGGGAGAAAAGACCAACCCCACGTGGCTACAATCTCCTTTCTAGTAGTTGTAGAGAGTGATAAGGTCACCCCTGAGCCTTCTTCCGCCTACACTTTTTTCTACCACTTCCCTTGTACACATAGAGAGCTACTGGCAGTGTTTGAATGGTGAACTCATCTCAGGAGGCCTAAAACCAGCCATCATGCAAAAAACACCCTACATTTTAATGAAGGAGCCAATCTGTCTCACTTACCAGTCTGGACAGCCATTCATGAGCCAGTTTGGAAAGTACCTCTAAACCCGTAACTGTGCCAAAGGAATTCTGTGGTTTCTATTCTAGCAGCACAAACATACATAAGGTTTAGAATCCCAGCTATGCAATTTCTAGAAGGCAAATAACTATTAGAACCCATGAGACACAGATATGAGATGACTGCTAGTTTTTTTCATTCTTTTATTACACTTCTTTTTTCACAAATTTGTTGTCCAGCATTGGGCAAAATATGGTAAAGGCTTTTTTGCTGAGCACTTTTTCTTTTGCAGTCACATATCAGAAGTCTGTAAAGGCTGCCTGCACCTAGTGAAATTCTTATGCCACTTTTTCAGGTGCTAATGGATCTAACATCTTATGTCAGTTTTTGTTGCTGTGTGCTTTTGTTTTACTGTACTGTTGTAATCTTCCTCCATTTTGTATGCCTTCTTGTCCGTTCATTTCCCGCCTTTTTCCAACGCCTGTTAAATGTCAATCCCTAAGACCCCGTCCCCATGTACTTATATGGAGTTGTTTTCCCCTTCAAATCACTGTCAATCCAAGCTGTGGCTCAGCCCTCTCCCCTCACACCTACTGTCAATCTTCCTTCACCCGACCTTTTTTCCAGAATATTCCCTGCCTATCTCCCGGTCCACTTCCCCTGGATGGCTGTTATGGCCCGGTCACTCCCCTAATATATTTTCATTGGTTTGCGAGTCCCCTTGCCCCACCTATGTATCCTCCCCTGGTTGATTCCCATTGGTTGATGAATTTTGTATATAAGTTGGTGCATCCCATTAACCAGTCGCCACTTGGTCGGCACTTCCCCACCTTCCTGCCTCCTCCAATAAACCTGCTCCTGTTTCACCTACCGACCTAGTGGACTTTCCTTCGCTCCTCCCACACTGATGGGATCTCGACGCTCTTCCCCTGGAAATCAATAGAGACTGACTGTCCCATTTTGGGTCTTACCTTCACCGAAGACTCTCTGTCGAGGAGAGTTCTGGAAGGCCATGCCTGACGTCACCAACCCGCCCACCGGAGAGCTAGCCGGACTTGTGGAAACGGGCAGGTCGCGTCAAGTTTTCATTTCTGATACTCATTAACTCTGACATCTTAGTTCTCTACTGTGTGAGGTGACTTTGCTATGTACGGCTAGTTGTACTCATTTTACTTAAGACTGTTTTAGAAATGAACTATTGTTTGAATACTATTATTTTAAGGTAGCATTTTTATGGTATCTACTGTAGAATATTTCATTTTCTCAACTCACATTCTTTTATTTTTTCTTTGTGCTTCACAAATTTGCATAAAAGGAGAAAGATGGAGGCTTTTATCTATACACACATATTTAGACAGATATAAACATGTATATGCATGCAATTTTTTCTAAATCACAAAGCTCACTCACTTTCAAAATGCAGAACAAGCTTCTAAAATGAAAGCACTCTTTGTTCAGAAAAATACAGAACTCCAAATTTTCAAAGCTGTTTTTTTTTCCTGGAAAAGTCAGATTTTCTGCTGAAAGAAAACCATTTGAGATGTGTGTCTAGAGAACTCATGGGTATGCTATGATCTAGGAGATAGGGAATAGAAACAAATTGTGAAAAAGCAGAGCTTCTGCTTAATCCCTCAGTGTTTTCCTTGAAGAGCCACATAAACTTGCTTCGTTCCACAAGATTAAGAAAAATATTGCAAGATACTGTTACACATCCCACAATTTTGTTTGGTTGGGTATGCACATCATTCTTCCAAGGAAGCCAAACACAACATTTTCAGAGGTAGAAACCAGACACAAAAAGCAGCGCAGGATATTTAATCTCCCTGAATTCATGCTGATTGAAATTTGTTGTACAAATTCTGCCTGGAAACAGAGATGTGTAAATAAATGAAAAATGAGGCAAGATTATGACGACTTATGTTGGAAAGTAGAATCTGACCCCTACAGCTTCAAGTTTACAGAGATATCTCTGAACTGACTCATCTAAAAAGCCATTAAGATATGATTGATTTAGTTTTGTACCCTTTGTGTTGCTAAACTTAATTTCTTTGGTTTTCGTCTGCATATCCCTAATTGTAGTCTTCGCCTACAAACAGTTACCCCTTCTTTCTGGTGCTGCTGCTTGGTTTAGGCTCTGATGGCACTTTTGCTGGGTTGGTCATGGCCTCTATCCTCTCCACTGCTGTCAGAACACTACCTGATCTGTTGGTGCAGATCTACAGGGAGGGCAGGAGTGGTCCTCCTGGTACAAGAAGTTGGCATTATGGGATTCTGCTGCACTGAAGCATCAGTGGGAGACTACAAGTCAGCAATGCAAAGTCCCTAGTAAAACCATCAAAGACTCAATCAACCAGCCAGGTAGCTAATTCAGTCAACTCTCACCAAACCCATCTCAGTCTATCCACTGAGTGCTGAATGACTGTAAGCAGAAGGCAGGTCTAACTATGTAGGCATCAGGCATTTCAATTATTTCTATGTATACAGTGAGTTTAATATTAATGTTAGTTTTTCCCACTTTAAGCATGAGACACAGAATCAGTCTTTTATAACAATATTCCTATGAAATATTATTTGCAACTGAATTTCAAATTTATTAAATGGACTTTAAAAATACGAGATTTCAAGGCTGATCCTTCACATCACACTGCCTTTCAAAACACAAAGTGTTAATTCTTCTAGCATTTCACTAATATATTTCTTCAAAGAAAGAGTACATTTATTTGCATGATTCAGGAAAGTCCAGGATTTGGAGGAAAACCTGACCCATCAGAAAACTTGATACACATGATAAGAGACAGAAGAGGTATTAAAAATTAATTTCAGGGAATATGTGAGCATTTGTGTTAACAACTTCTGTAATTTCTAATGTTAATCCTGACCAACTTCATATGTGTATTTTTAGGAACCATAGAAAATCCTACCTATTTTTAAATGCTACCATGTCCAGGTTTGGTCCCACCATGCAAACAGTTCTAATTTTAGACAGAGCTGCTAAATCACACTGTCTACAAGATGCTACTCATAACACTGGGATTTATAGCATATTTATGGTGTTTTCTGGCAAACGAAGGGTGAACAGAAGTCAACTCATCCTTATTCAACATAGGTATAGCAGAGAAACAGAGCTGCCCATTGCTAAAGAATTGTACATATCGAGGACTTTGCCTTTTGTAGTGAGGATCCAGAAAAGGGCTCAAAAAAATATTAATACTGACCATGCTTCATTATTCTGCTTGGACCGTTTCCAGGAGCAGTTTCAACTTTGGTAAAATGCCCATTCTGAGTCAAAGCAGGACGTAGCAGCTTCATGAAGCATTCAAAGATCACTCCACCAGCTCTGGTAATCATTAGTGCTACTGCATTTACAAAGTGTTAAATTAATATCTGCAGACTACAGAGACATTGCAGAATTTTTTTGCTGAAGCTGGAAGTTAGCCTAATGCAAATCCCTGAAGAGGCAAAATAAAAATTATCATGCTTTGGGAAGAAACTGGGTATTTGAGTTTGCAAACTGTCCAGCAGAAGATTGGGAAGTATGTAGCATACCCAGACCCCGAGTCACAGAAATGGAAGGGATAAAAGCCTGCTGAGGCATGGAATGCCTCAGCAGCTTTCTCATTTCATTTAAAAAGAAGGAAAGGTGAAGGTGAGCACTTGGCATGAGGGTAAGGGAGGACCTGGGGCAGAGGGTTGTGATTCGCACAGCCCCAAACGCAGCCCCCGTGTTCTGTGCAAGATTTCACTCTGATCCAAGGAAAGTGAGCTGACTCAGGAACCCCTTCTCCAAAAAGATGTAAGACATGACTTATTAGTGTAAGCTGAAACCTTTATAGGCTAAGCAAAGCCTTTGACTGGAACTGCTAAGCCTTCAGAGACCTAGCTCCCCCTGAGATATCTTTCCTGCTGAATATGAGAGGAAGATATCAATTTGTACTGCACGGCACGCTATGGGAATACATTTATACTACTGCACACGGACATTACAGTAAAAACTGTTGCCATGATGAATGAGGCTTACGACCTCTATCTCACCATGCTATCCTGAAAATTTTATTATGACACCTTAAAACTCAGGAACTACATTTACACATCTCTTCCTTTATAGTAAGGCATTCCCTTTCAATTACACGTGTGAAAGATCTTTTGCTGAGGCCTGCCAACAGCAATAATGTTTGATTATTAATATACTGCTGATGCTTTTTTATTTTTACCTGCAAGCAAAAATAATGTTTTAGCTTAGGTTAGAATAATTTTGAAAAAATCTTGGATCCTTTTGTTCCTCTATAGCAGCAGATTCTCAAGTGACAGAAAAGACCACACCTGATTCAGATGAACTACAACAATTTAAACTACCTGGGAGTTTGGCTCATAATTTAAGAATCACTGTCTGTAGGAACAAGTTAATAATTAAACTGAGAGATAGAAAAATTAAGGTTATTTTCTTTTATTTATTGATGTATAATTTTTTTAGCAAAATCAAGAAAACGGTTCACCTCAGCACTAATACGTCAAACTGCAATTCTCCTCTAAGTAATTCCCTTAATGTTCACTAACTTCTAAACAACATGGATGGAGACCTAAAATATCTTACCTGATGTTGTAGCTTTACATCACAAATGCTAGCAGCTACAAATCCAATCAATACCTTAAACTTAAATGAGCTCACTATGGTGAAATTCTGAGCTTTGTCACTTGATAAACTCTTTAAACCTTTCCAGCAACAAGAAAGAAAATAAAAAGTTGTGATGTGTGGTTTTTCTTAGCAAATTTATTTCACTGGATTTAATTTTGTTCAGACTCATATAATCAGTATTCACTGAAGTAATTTTTCAATTCACAGACAAAAAATTCCAGTTTGTCTCTCCTTCACTGTTGCCATTTGGGTCATGACCATTATTTTGTTCATTTTCATTACATCAGAGTGTTTCTTGAAAATAAAATAAAACTAAACTAAAATTTTACGTCCATTTCTGCTTTGAATATAATGCAGATTTCCTGGGAACACATTGGTTCAAAAATGTATAAGTCAGATTCAAAAGTATAAAGAAAATTAATATTCTGGCAAGAATAATCTAGCCAGAACAAAACGGGATGCTTATCCCCAAACATCGTCGTTTACAAGCAAATTAAATGGTTGTCAGTTGTGTCTGGGTGGCATTGATTAATTTAAGTCATCAATAATTTAGTTTATTCTGTATGAATTTTTACTCTTATTAGCTTTTCATATTGCTCTCTATAAACTTACTAAAAAAATTTCATTCTTTACAAAGGAAGAGAAGGAATCTTGGGCAGATCACAGACATTTCTCCTGCAGATTTCAGAAACTCCCTAAAAGGAAATAGGAGCTAAATGAGGCAGATATCCCTTCTTTACCTTAAGAAGTTAGATACGGCTGACAACATAAAAAAGCATTTCACAAATAAAGTGGTAGCCACCATCTTCCTGCAAAAGCCTGGACTGACTTTCAGGTAATATCAACATTAAAAAACCCTTACAAATGTTATAATAAAAGAAGTTTTGGATTTTGATGTTGCTTGGGACGACTGATCAGGAACAAAGGGGCCCTTAGTCTAGTTGTTTTTAATATCTGGTCCACATTCTCAAGCATACAAGCCTTTAATCTGTTACCTAGAGTATCAGAGTAAGAATACTCTGTAGAGTCTCCTCTACAGTGAGAGGCCAAGAGGAAATGGCCCCAAACTGAGAGAAGGGATATTCGGATTAGATAATAGAAAAAAAAATTTCCCTGTTAGGATAGTCAGGTATTAGATTAGGTTGCCCAGGACTGTGGAGGAGTCACTGGAGGTGTTCAAGGCGCACCTGTATCTGGTGCTGGATGATGTGGTTCAGTGGTTTAGGGGTTACAGTGGCAGTGCTGAGTGGATGGTTGGACTGGGTGACCTTAATGGTCTCTTCCAATCTTGATGATCCAGTATACATTTGCACCGAATTTTAAACACTTTTCTGTTTTAATGTATTTAGTATTTGGTTCATAGACTTTCTCCCCCCACTGCCCAAATTAGATGGTTGTAGGTACTTTAAATGAAATTAAACATTTATTCTACAAGTTCCTACAATATTTTCTGTTTGAACAACTAGCGCAGTTTTTTCAGTCTTAATGCAGTAAAGCTCCACAGGTCTAACTGAAATTGTGTTATTTTCTATGTAGTTTTCAAATGTTAAGTGAGATGTGCCAATTGTCCCCTGATGCAGGCTGTGTCCATGTATTCAAATAAATAATTAGTTGTTACTTAATGCAAAAGTGTTTTGTCTATCACTGAATGCCTCACAAGTTATTCAGAGTTCACAACAAACCATGATTTAAAACGCTATGGTATATCAAACATCAATCCTGAAGTCTTACTGCTACTAAACAGAAAGCCGGTGAAAAGGCCCCGGCATCAGCTGAAGAATGGCTTGCAATGTAATTTGCAGATAGGCTTATTTTAGGCATACTTATGCTGCTTGGACATCTCTCAGGGACAGTTGCATGACAGATCTATGATCCACACCCATGTACCTGCAGCAAGCTGGTGCCAAGGAAGAGATGAAACCTCAGTGGATGGGAAGTTAGAGCTAATGACTTTTTAGTTCTGCTTCCAGATCCATTGTTGATTCATTCTTCTACAAGCTTTTATAGCAGCTGTGAAATGAGTATCAGTGACAATAGTCACAAGGACATCTGGTGAGTACACAGATATGTTCATTCTCGGTTTAAACTAGGAGAAATAGGCAGCATAGGTTTTGAGTCGTTCAAGTGAGGTCTGTCAGACTTTTGGAAGGCTATCAGGATGCGTTCCATTAGTTAATTCTGGTAATACACAACAGTGGGATTGAAAATGGAAAACTAGTGTAGCTATTTCATTAGGATGGACTACATTTTTGGTCACTTCAGTTCAAGAAAAACAACAGTATCACAGTTTGTACCCATTTAATTAATATGTAAAATTGAAGAGCAGTAAGTACATTAGGCCTCAAATAATAATGTGCATCTACAGAACTGATCCAGATGCAGACTAACCATGATGATCTCTGCAGCTAATGTATTCATTACTTGTATTAATGTCCAGTCTACTTTCTACCCATAAAACCTCTTCATTATCTTCACCTACTAGCTTGTCTGTTTACAAATAGTCAGGACTTTAGTAACCATTCTACCCCATAACACGCTGTGGTGGTTTTGGCTGAGGTAGAGTTAACTTTCTTCTCAGTGTCGGGTATGGGGATGAATTTTGGATTTGTGATGAACACAGGGTTGATCATTGGTGATGTTTTAGTTATTTCTTAGCAGGGCTTGCACAGAGCCAAGGCCTTTTATGCTTTTTTGTACTGCCAAGCTGGTGAGGAAGTTTTGGGTGCCTGAAAAGGTGGGAGGAGATAGAACCAGGACTGCTTACCCAAACTGGCCAAAGGGATATTCCAGACCATGTGACTTCCGGCTCAGTATTTGAAACTAGGGCAGGAGGAAGAAGGGGATGTTTCTAAGGATGGTGTTTGTGCCCCCAAGCCACCTGGAGGCGTGAGGGTGCCCTGCTGTCCTGGAGATGTGAAACTCCTTCCCAGCCCATGGGAAGCAGGGAATTAATTCTTTGGGGTTTTTTGCTTGTGTGGCTTTTGGATTCCCTATCCACTGTCTTTATCTCAACCCATGAGTTTTCCAGCTTTTAGCCATGAGATTCTTTCTCCAGTCCTGCTGGTGGCAGAGAAAGCGAGTGGCTGTGTGTGATGCCTTGGTGCCAGATGGGGTGAAACAGCAACACATACCTGTCTTGGTTGCTTAGGAATTAGAGATACAATAGAGATTGAAATGAAAACATGTAAATTAGGCTGAGGGAAGACATTTCATGTCAGAGTAAGGTAGGCTGGATCTTACCATGTTTGTCATTGAACTAGCTGGGGGTAGCAGCTGTCTGGCTTGCCATGAATTACACTTGAAAATCCTAATTTCCCATGACCAAAAGACAAAAGAAAAACACCATGGCCAAGGCTAGATGAACTTTTCATTTTTTTATATCAACAAAAAATAAAGTTTTATGTGATTCATTGATTGAATTTTCTTGAGAGCTTGAAAATTTTGAAGTACCAAACTAAGATATCTATGGCTTTTTTGGTTGTTGTTTATTTGTTTGGGTTTTTTTTTGGTAGGAGACAGGGTTGTTTACTTTTTTGAAAAGAGAAGTCTCTAAAATGTTTTCACTTACCTTCTTTTTTTCATTTAAGCCACATTTTTTAGGCAAAAATTACTCTAAACCAGGTTTGTCCTATGTGTCCAGGACTATAGAGGAGTTATTTATTAATGCCCAGGAATAGTGAAAAGTGAAAAAGAAAAAAACTTCTAATGCAATAAAATAAATATATATGCAATATCCATTTTAGGCTTAAACTTCATAGATCCTTTTTATTTCTAGCATCTATCCCAACAACCCTACTATATTTAAAGATAATTTAAGTCATAAGCAACTTCTGAGCTGTTGGTAAAACTCCTTCTCAAGACTCTAACACTTATGGAAATATGTCCATGTGAGCTAGTGGCTGGTGAGTTATTAATGTTTCTGCAAAGACCTTGTGCTCCTTACATAAATGTGAACAAATATCTAGACCACCATTTGTTACNTGTATTTTTTTAAAGAATGCTGCTCTCAGAATTAGAATATGACATTTTTTATTTTAAAATGCATCACAGGAGACTCAAAGGAGTGAAATGTGAACCTTTTTGTTGCTTAATGACAAAGAAGACATTTTCAATCTTTAAGTAAAGCCTACCTTCCTCAAGAAAGACATAATTAGCAAGGAAATGTATTTTCCATTGTTAAATCTGTCACCTTTCCTCTGAAGTGAATCCCATCTCAGGACAGAAAATCTCATTTTATATGTATATCACAATGAGGGACAAATATCAGCTGTTTATTCAAGGAGAGACATGGAATTAATTACTCCAGAGATATCAGCATTTTCCAAAGATAGGATTTATATTAATATTAGAGCGGTAGAAACCCTTGGACATTTTGAATACAATATCAAACTATTACAGTGTCTTTCATTAACAAGAGTTTGGTGTTTGTTTTTAAGGTTTCTTTTTTTCCCTGTCATAGCCAGGTTAAGGTGAAACTCACAGACTTTATTTAAATCCAGAGACTTTTCATCTCATAATTAATACCACAGTTCACAGAGTGTCTGTGCTTGGTTTTACAAATCTGTATTTAACTAATTAGATTTGCAGTGCCAAAATCGTTAAAAAAAACTTGGAAATGTGGTTATATTTTAATGACTGTAGACTACAGCAGAAAGGTGCTACGGATTTACTTTCCCAAAGAATCATCTTAATGCCTTACTTCACTCAGAAGTGCACAGTGACAGAAGAGAGGCAAAACTCTATATAGAAACTTTGAGAAAGTAAAGGCACCGAAGATATTTTTTACTTAAAATCAATTAGGNCTCAAGACTCTAACACTTATGGAAATATGTCCATGTGAGCTAGTGGCTGGTGAGTTATTAATGTTTCTGCAAAGACCTTGTGCTCCTTACATAAATGTGAACAAATATCTAGACCACCATTTGTTACTGTGTATTTTCATTTGTGCATTCAGTTTTCCTTTCCTAACTTTTTCAATTTTTTTTCTGTGGACAACTGAAAATACAAGTATTTAAAGATGTCTCCCTTGTCTTGCATCAATATATTTTTCCATATATGGTAAAATTTTTATAATAATAATTCTTCTAAAGAGATCAGGTGTTTATATTCTGTATGTTTTAAATTACAGTTAGATTATACTGTCTCTTTCCAATGAATATGGTGGCAAAAATCCACCTCTTTGAAATAACTGATGCTTATAGTTGCTTCAGAAAAACCTCTGTAACTAATGCACTTTCTTTGGTTAAAATAAAAAATACAAAAGAGAGAATATATATATAT
>VXAX01006756.1:261783-273462 GCA_013399835.1 Leptocoma aspasia | reverse complement strand
TATATGTATTTTTTTAAAGAATGCTGCTCTCAGAATTAGAATATGACATTTTTTATTTTAAAATGCATCACAGGAGACTCAAAGGAGTGAAATGTGAACCTTTTTGTTGCTTAATGACAAAGAAGACATTTTCAATCTTTAAGTAAAGCCTACCTTCCTCAAGAAAGACATAATTAGCAAGGAAATGTATTTTCCATTGTTAAATCTGTCACCTTTCCTCTGAAGTGAATCCCATCTCAGGACAGAAAATCTCATTTTATATGTATATCACAATGAGGGACAAATATCAGCTGTTTATTCAAGGAGAGACATGGAATTAATTACTCCAGAGATATCAGCATTTTCCAAAGATAGGATTTATATGAATATTAGAGCGGTAGAAACCCTTGGACATTTTGAATACAATATCAAACTATTACAGTGTCTTTCATTAACAAGAGTTTGGTGTTTGTTTTTAAGGTTTCTTTTTTTCCCTGTCATAGCCAGGTTAAGGTGAAACTCACAGACTTTATTTAAATCCAGAGACTTTTCATCTCATAATTAATACCACAGTTCACAGAGTGTCTGTGCTTGGTTTTACAAATCTGTATTTAACTAATTAGATTTGCAGTGCCAAAATCGTTAAAAAAAACTTGGAAATGTGGTTATATTTTAATGACTGTAGACTACAGCAGAAAGGTGCTACGGATTTACTTTCCCAAAGAATCATCTTAATGCCTTACTTCACTCAGAAGTGCACAGTGACAGAAGAGAGGCAAAACTCTATATAGAAACTTTGAGAAAGTAAAGGCACCGAAGATATTTTTTACTTAAAATCAATTAGGAGCAATCCAATTTCAGTGCTCATAGTTAAAATCTATAAAAGTGTGGGGGTTTTTTTGTCCTTCTTTCCACAACTGAGAGGCTTGCAGCCTCTGCTATGGTCTCTGAAAATTAAACACCTACACACATGCTTGGTGTGCCACAAATCCCAGCTGTCCACAACGCCCTCCTCCAAGCTGCAACGGGTCAATTGGCTTTACACTGACTTGATGTCTAAACATCAGGCAGACAGAGATGTGATAACAGGGTCAGCCTGATCTGTGGCATCAAACACTCAGAAAGGACAGAAGGAATCCCCCTGTTCTTGTCAAGGTGAGTTTTTGTCTGCCATGGGTGAGCAGGCTTCTCTCACTAATTATTTGAATCTCCAAAGCACCAGGTCATACATTAGTAATGCAAGCACTTCTACATCAGCTTTAAGGAGAGTGAAAATCATGTTTTACAGTAAATGGTGGAGTTAAACACAGCCTTGAAAGCAAACATAAGCTAGCTCTCAGCAGCCAGACTGTTGCCAACTAAGTACCTTTTTACGTCTTTGAAAAATTTATATGAAATGGTCTTTCCAATTTGGGAATGCTTTGTGCTCATTTACACAAATGTCAATGACTGAACAATATTTAAAGAAGTAGAAAAATCTGCTCGAGCAGTTTCATATTCGTATCAGGACAGCTGAGGAGGACCTTTGACCATTTCAAAATTTCTGGTGAAGGAAACACCACAAATACAAAGGAAGTTGGCCTCCAAATCGGCAATAGCTAACTTACCATGTTCCCAGGTAATGCCAGGAAAACGAGAATACCATATCCCTGACTTTGACACAGAAAAATTATTTTTGTTAATTAGGTAATAATTAACTAATTATAAAATTTATAATTACTAATAAATAATAAACTGTAGCCCTAGGTTACACAACTGATTGAGTTGAAACCTTCTCAAGTTGGGACAAAAATAGGGTAATATCTGTAAAGTGGGATAGCTTAACCACTACAATGTTGATTGTAATGGTAATATGTATTGACATATGACTTAAATTGACTTAATGGTAATACTGGTACTGGTACTGGTACGTACTGGTAATATGGAAGTGACATGTATGAGCTGTCATTCAAGCAATGTTCTTAGTACCAAGTGTACTGGGGAACTTAAACAAGTGTACAGTACACTTAGAGTCTTTTATCAGTTTTTTAAGGCATTACCTTAGACATCAGCCAAAAACTTTTTTCTGTTGGACCAAAAAAGCTTGAAAGACTGAAAAGAAGACACACCACTAGGAAGGATTTGAATGTTGTTTAAGGACTTGAGTGAAGTTTAACTACTTTTCCTGAGCTGCGGCTGGCAAGAAGAGTATAAAAATTAAAGCCATTATTTTAGCATCAGTGTACAGATATTGCAATATCAATCATCAAAATCTAAAAGGTAAAATGAAAAGTAAAGTTGGGTTTCTGAACTTCTAGTGTTCATGTCATTGGCCTGTCATTATTCATCTGTCAATGAAACTGAAAGGTTCAATAGGACTGATGAAAATGAATAAATAAAAATTAAATTATTTCAATTGAGAACAGAAGAACTATGTATTTTCATTTATTAACATGTGATAGAATTTTAGAGCCAAATTGTGATCAATCTAATATCTTTTAGATTGCAAGTAGAAAAAAGAAAATTATGAAAGTTCTGTTAAAATAAAACTGAAAGAACATTCTTATTTATTTATTAACTATTCTGATTTATTTATTAACTATTCTTTTGTCAAAACCAAAGTCCTTTGTTTCTTCTTTGTTGTAGTCCACTCTGCAGTCACTACTGATGAACCATATATGCCTATTTACTGTTCATACTGGTATTTAAACCAGTGCAAATTCATAAAATTTTAGTCACTATTTCAGCCCAGTTTTGCAGTAGCAAGTATTGGGCAAACATTTAGCTGAGCATTTGAATCTAGCCATTTTTTTTCTCTGTTCTACATATTTCAGTGTGCTGCATCTGAAGGACACAACGCACTTTGTGAAATGTCACACACAATACAGCTGATGAAGACACTCAAGAACAAACTTCAGGTAAAATGAAATGTAGTCTAAAATGCTAAAGAAATCTAAAGAATTTCACTGGTGTAGTTATCTTCACAGAGAGATGGTCTAGAGCTCTGCCTTGCACCCTGCTAGGCCCATCCTTCCTACCATCTTCTGGTGGGAACACCAGAGCCTTTCAGCAAGAACCACTAGACAGCCCATAGAGAAATGGGTGAGTGAGAGGGACCTAATAGAGACAGTGTGAGTCATCAGAATTATATATAATAAATAAAGCTGGTTTGGTTGTTTTTTTTTTTTTTTCCCCAGCAAATATATCACAAATTAATTTGTATTAAGTTTGGTCCTTACAGTTTTAAATGCAGCTCTTTGAATCTCTAGTGCAGAAGCATAATCAGGTGCCTGTCTTCAAGCACTTCAGAAACTTTTCCAAAATCATTAAAGATATTAATGCTCAGTAGTAGGAAGAGAATTGCAACAAAGCCCTACAATGGGAAAAAACAGAGGAATTCAAGGTAAGCTCTCATGGCAGAGGTTCAAATTAGATTCTGGATTTGAAACATCATGTCTGGAAGCATTCCTATTACGCTGAACCACCTCATGTTTTATGCCCAGATATATCAACCATGCTGCAAAAAATTCAAGGCCATGTTGTAAGGGTGTTGAATGTCTTTGGAGAAAGAACAGGAATTCCACTGCCATCTATTCAGTCCATCTTGTGGAATGAAAAGAGCAAGAAAAGTGTACAACATATTCTGGTAGTCATTATTTCACTAAACTTACCCACAGGTGGAACATGGTTTAAAGTAAGCTAATAAAACCCAGATGGAGGACTATTCCAAAGGCAATCGTCACATGCCCTCCAGGACTAGATAGTAGTTCCCAGTCTGTTTCAGGTAGTAAAATCCTCTTTCAGACTCTTTTGCTAACAGCCTTATACTAAAAAACACCACCAGACTCTGAGGAAAGCAGTAGAAAAGTTTCCAGATGAACAATGATTTTAAAAAATGTCCTTAGTTTTAAAGTAAGGGATGGAGATGGAACAGAACAGAGCCAGCCTGTTAAATCAGAGTTGACTTTCCAATGGATATTTTTCAAAACCCACTGTTACTACACCTGAAAAAAAAAAAAAAAAAGAAAAATAACATTAGGAAACCCAACAAAATTCAGATGCTGATTAAATAATTTTAGACAGATGGGAAGGACCACTAACTGGGAACAGAAGAATCAAAAAGTTTGTTTCTGTGCTTACCTCTCTGAAAGATTAAATTCTAACACAATTCATAGGTCTTCTGGGAGTGAGCAGACAGTTTAAACATGTGTTGACTGAAAGCCAATGACTTAATTAATTAAACTCATGCTACATAAATAATATATTTAAATTAAACTAACAAGATGATATTACCCTTACATATATAGTAATTCCTTTGGCTTCATGAAGGCTCAAGACATTATTTTGGGTTCAAAGCCACTTTGAAGAATTGCTTTTTCAGGAGATCCTTGGAGTATGGGAACAGAACAACTTTGATAGAACAGAACAACAACAGATTAGTTAAAAACATATTTCTATTAATCCTCTGTGAAGCTTACCTATCACGAATAGTTATACTGTAAACACATGTTTTTCCCATTACTCCTTTGGTATGGTGTTTCAGGACCATTTGCAATCACAAAATAAACAACTTCCATTTATTTTCTGCATTTCTTTTTTAGCTTCTCCTCTCTAGTCTTTTTTGTCTCAGAAAAATATTTCCAAGCTACCAAAAGATTAAATGAAAAAATATATTTTATTTCTAGAAAGACTGTCTCAGGGAGTTTATTCTAGCTACTCTACCAGTTGCAGTAGTGTTAAAAAATTTTAAACAATTACAGTTTGATTTATAGATACAGTGAAAACATATTTAAAAGCATTTCATGTTGCGAATTTGATAACAGCCTGAATGAATTCAAATCATACTACTTTTCATAATTTATTTCTCCAGACTATTCAGATTTTTGCCTACAGAGTAAAAGGAAGAAAGAAAAATTACAGTGAAATTAAGTGAAAAATTAAAGACCAACACCCTCACTTGTCCATATCAGCTGACATTTAGCAGTGACTAAAATGTACAGAGCATATTTTAAAACACACTTTTCAATAATGGGCAAAAATGTAAATTGTTGAAAAACTTCTGTATGATTTTATATAAGGAAGTGCTACTTGAATGTATGAAACACTACCTGGAGATTAGTTTATGCACTGTATAAGTTTTAGCTATTAGAGCTACACAACTATGTGTTTTCAATCAAGTTCTGTAAATGATAAAATTTTTTCCATGGCAGAATAATCTAGCAAAGGCTGTGTGAAACTGGAATTTAATTTGCTTAACATAAGAGCTAGTCAGCAGTTGATTGATTCAAGATGTGGAAAGGTAGTAGAGCTCAAAAAACTGTACATGAAGTACTTGATTAAACAAGACAGGAATCACAGGGTTGATTAATATCACAGCACCAAGACCAGTTCCAAGCCATCAGCACTGCAGTGCTCAGGGAAAGGACATAAATTCTTACACTCAAAAGACATCAAAGTTTTTATCTTGCTACCACTGAGAAGAAATTCAATTTTCTGTTATGTTCCATATTCTGAAGTACACTTCCACAGGAAGACAAAGGACATGTGTAACTCTTAAAGTACAGATAAATTCCTCATCTGGTAATAGCAGTATTTCCATAAGGGGACATGATCCCCATAAATGGGAATAAGCACCTACCTATTATTTTCTCTTTGTTACAATGCTGCACGTAAATGTCAAAATAAAATATACTCACTGCTAAATATTTAATGTGTTTTAAGATTATTATAGACTTTTCTTTCTTAGGGATCATTCTGCCTCTGTAAAATTATGCGGTTTAAGAATCTGGACAGAAAAATGTCAAAGGAAGTTTATGCAAAATACTTCTTAATGTTGTCTTTTAGTGGAAAGATATTTGCCATTACATTTTCTGTGGTGAGCTGACTCTCTGGTAACAGAGAGAAACAGATAATTCTGCCAGGTTCATCCTGGGAAAGCTCAGAGAAAGAATTAAAACAATTATTATATCCCTCTCTCTCTCTGCACCTGCTGTTTATAGAAAGATATTTACAAGAAGGAGTTGTTCCTGGTTGACCAAGGGTGTGAGAAGTGTTTCCTGAAGACCAACCAGGTCTTGGGTCCACAATCCTGTCTATACAAGTGTGGTTTCCTAATAATAAATGCTCTCTACGCCTTTTGAAATCATGGAGTCTCTATGTTACCTTCTTTGCTGTCCCCTGTCACACAGTGACAATTTTCTGCCTCTTGAGAAAGGTTAAGGTGGGGTAGAGGGTAAATCTCCTTACCAAATCTAGGCAGGTTCCCCAAGTAATCTCAAAGATCATACTGTCTGATGAAAAAGCATTCACACAAATGTTTTATCACAGAGGCATGCAAAGTTCCTCATTGCTCAGAGGTGAAAAGGATTGCCGGCCAGTCATTACACCAAAGAACTGTTCAGGCCTGCATGACACAACCATTAGCACCATGAGCAGAACATACATTAGTAAGTTTTCAAGTGTCAGAATTTACCTAAGTGCATTCTCAAAACTTGTTGAATTAATTTTAAATAATATTCAGTAGCACAGAAGTAGAGAGTTGCAGGATCATAGAATGGTTTGGTTGGGTTGGGTTTGGTTTGGTTTGATTTTGTAGGGACCTTAAAGGTTGTCTTGTTGAAACTCCCCTGCCATGAGCAGGGAGATCTCTCCTGGTCAGGTTGACCAAAGCCTCATCAAACTTGCTTCAGGAAAAATATTAGCAAGTTGTTCAGGAAACAAAAAAAAAAGTTGTAAGCAACTAGTGATATAATTTGGTTTTATATATAAGTGAAGTTTGTACTTAATTCTACAATGATGCCTGCAAATGTAACATGCTTGTAGTCAAATGGTATACCAAATATTTCCAGACACATATAAATAACACATCACTTGCAGAATTTATTCTTGAATGACCTGGTCAATCATTAATCGCTGTAGCTAATCACACCAGAAAGTAAAGTCCTGGAACAAGTTTTAACTTCTTGAATAAGTACTGCAAAACAACAGATGAAATAATAACTCATGGATTGATTTTCTTACCACGGTTTAAAACAGCATTAGTATTTCTTGCATGAGGGATATAGCATAAAAAATAGCAGAAAAGAGTGTACAGAGTAGTAATAAAATTTAAAGAGAAATCCCTTATGATTTTACCAAGATCATTTTTCCACAAGAGCACAGAAATCTAATGTTACTACAAAAGCCAACAATCTGCTGCAGTTCACTAGGACTGACAAGGAGCAAAAATATCACAGTCCTTCATTCCTGTTGTACTGTTTCTACAGTGTGTTTACAAAGAACTGACTTATGGGCAAAAATAACCCCAACAAATTGACATCATGGTTAACTTGCACTCAGGCCTTTTGTGTTGGGGCCTTCACCAGACATGGTGCTTGAGGAGTGCTTGAGGAGTTCCAAACTGTCCTGTGGGCTGAGTGGATAGCTCTGTGTTACTGATTGATGTTCCACAAGTGAAGCAATGTTAAAATAAGCTTATCTCCAACTCCAAAAGTGAGATCATAGCAATCCATATGTATTACATGGAATTCATTCCAATACATCAAAACTTAACGCAAACATTAAGCTTCAATCAAGTGACACTGCATCATCTACAGTCCACACTTACACCTTCTGATTTGGGCACACAAATTGTTTAATTTTGGTGCATACACATTCAGTTTAGCACCATTTTATTCTAAAGAAGATTTTAAAGGCCTTTGAAGGAAGGCTTCTTTCAAGTTAAAAAATCATTTTAATATTATTATTTTTAAGAAAGATAAGGAAAAAGAATAAAAATATCTTTTAATTAAGTACACAAATATATAGTATATTAGAGTGTCCCTGNCAGTTTAGCACCATTTTATTCTAAAGAAGATTTTAAAGGCCTTTGAAGGAAGGCTTCTTTCAAGTTAAAAAATCATTTTAATATTATTATTTTTAAGAAAGATAAGGAAAGAGAATAAAAATATATTTTAATTAAGTACACAAATATATTAGAGTGTCCCTGAACACATCTTGTGCCTGAAACAGCACCATGTGACAGTATCTATTTTACCTTATTCTGGCAGACAGGTGTTAGTTAAAATCTTGGTTTATGAATTTACAATTTCTATATATACCACAGCAAGTTATATATATACATTCACATAGTTCTCCATTAGTCTTTGTCTTCTGGAACCCCAAACTTAACTTTTAAAATATTAGGAAAGGGAACAAATCAAACACCTGAAAAGACAGAATAAAAAGAAGCAGTTCAGCTTCACAGCCGCTTCACCCATATTCAAGTTCTGTTTGATCAGGTTTCCTTCCGCCTTCTCTCTCTTGTTCCTTCAATTACAAGAGGCAGGTTTCCTGCCTAGATTCCTGTCACAAGTCCCCTGCCCCATAAGCCCCTCTTTCTCCAGCCTTCTGACTTCCCAGGTCAGTTGGTACTCGCTCCCATCCTGGTATTTCACACATTCCTTCAGTAAATGTTTTGCAATAATTTTTGTAACCTTGCTCTATCTGACTGCCAAAATCCAAATTTCTGTTCAAAACACAAAAAGTATTTAAAGTCTCCCAAAATAAAACAGTCAGATTGTTGGTAGGTTTATTTTTCTGCTTTGGGGTCTTTTTTGGGGGGAGGGGTTTCTTTGCTTTGCAGGGGGAGAACGTGAGGCAGATCAGGTTTTTTGTTTAGTTTTTGTTTGGTTTTGGTTTGGGTTTTTTTTTAAGTGGTCGAAATGATGGATTTTGACTTAGCCTTGTACTCCACAAATAATCCTGTGAGGACTAAAACATTCATAAACATTTCATCTATAGGTTTATGTCTCTTATTCTGTTGCTGGCTCTGACTGAAGCATTAGCTGCATGTGGTTATTTTCCTGTTTTTAAACTGTGGGAAGTCACAGTACTGCTTTTCCTACTGTCGAAGTGTCTTAGTTCACTCCCCACAGTTTTTCTTCCTAATTTCACATAAAAACTTGTTTATCTTTGTGATGTGCTTATCTCTGTCCAAAAATTAATGAAATCAGTTAATGAGTTATTGAACTAGGCAAAGAATACTTAGACACTGGAAATAAAACTAGAGCCAACCAAACCAGTTGGTGTTTCTTGAACAGTAAGGCTGAGAGAAATTTTTAATTGTATCCAGGCTTCTTATACTTATCATAACCTTTACATTCACTGTATTATCTCGTATAAGATGATAAGTGTAAGAAAGGAAAAAAAAATTATCAACTTCTGGAATTATTTGTGAAGTGCTGGCAAGGCTGGCAACTTCAGAGATCCAGGAATACTACTGAATACAGAATGGCAAACTATTTTTTGTTTCTTGACATTAATAAATGAGATAAGCTGTAGAAATCATCAACATATATGAACTACATAGTAATGATACCCACTACTTAATAATGGAAAGATTAGCCATGCTCAGCTTGCAGTTAATAGGTAACAGAGAAACACAAAGAGGTAATTTCAAGACAGTCCTCTTTTTCCCCCCAGATTTAAACCTGGATGTCCCATTTTCTAAACATAAGCTGGGGTATGCAAATCATAAAGTTGATATGCATGCAACACAAGCATTTCTACAACTGGGGGGGATGACCAAACCCAAAACTGACTAGAGCTCTGAAATGAAAGTACACTGAACTATTCCTTTTGTGAGCTCTGTAAAGACTGGCAAAAGATGCTCAAATTGAATGAAAGGGTTAAAAAAGAAAGAAAGAAAGATAAGAGAGATTTATCAGTATGCTTTTTTTGATATGATGCTCTGGCTTGAAGGATACTCTGCTCAGCCCCCAGCAACCCCAGGGTTGATTCTCTTTCCATTACAGAAGATCACTGAATACTTGAAGTTGGAAACAATCACTGAAGTTTACCTTGTACAATTCCTCCCATCCAAGCACTCAACTAAACTGTCAAGACAACTTTTTAATATCTCAAAAGATGGAGAGTCCACTACCTCTCTGAGTAACCTGTGCCAGTGTTCCATCACCCTCAAAGTTCAAAAGGTTTCCTGGTGTCCAGATGAAACCTCCTGTGTTTCAGTCTGTTCCCATTGCCTCTTCTTCTGCTGCTGCACACTGCTGGAAGAAGCGTGACTCTGTCCTCTTCACTTTATCTCTTCAGGTATTTATATACATTGGCAAGATGTCTCCTGAGCCTGCTCTTCCCCAGTCCCACCACTCAGATGGGGCAGCCAGATGATACTACCTTATTGTGGTGCAACACAGTCCTCACAGGGTAAATTAAGATAAGGATTTCACACCAGAGAGAAAAAATAATTTGCTGGTTTGAACCAATTGTCTAAATCGTACAACATAAAAACAAAACATGACAAAAGAAACTCCAAGCAAGCAAGCAAACAAATGAAAAACAACTTGTTCCTCACAGGATTCAAGATAGAATCTTTGCATTCACTGTCTGTACTTTTCATGGTTTCCAGACCCAGATTTTTCATACTGCCAGGTTGTTTTATGATCCTAATGGAGCAGTTCAGATTCAGGATTCCTGCTCTACAAAAAAAAACTGCTTAAGGTGTAGTTACATTACAGCTAATGCTTTTGATTAACATATGTTTTGGACATTTCCTGTTCTACTTTCAACTATTTTTTTTGCTTCTTTAGAATAAAATGCCTCCGTATGGACTTGTTTTCCTTAAAAAAAAAAATGTATTCTGTTTCATATATTCCCTGTGAAATAGGTAATTATCTGGACAATCAGAAATTAGAATCCACTGTAGCAGACAGGAGTTAGCAGAAAAAAGATAGCTTTCATGTGTGATTACGTGGGCGTCCATAAGACTGCATGAAAAAGCCCTTATTATCTATGGAGAGTCTCACACAAGGGAAAGGGTTTTGGGACCAAAAGATCCTTGAAGGAAGAGAAGCACATGAATATATTTTTCTGTAAGCTGAATGATTTACAAAAGCCAGTAGAAGCCCATGGGCCAAAACCAATCTAGAACTAGGATTCCAAGTTTCACAACATGGAAAACTGCAGAGTCCAAATGAGAGAAGCAGGTCTGAACTTAATTAACACTACAGATTGTGAGAAACTGAAACTTTAATGATTAATGACTCAAGCAACTGGCAATCTGCAAAAGCAGTGGGTTCTTTGCTGAGGCCAGATTTGCACCCCCTGCCCCTAAAAGAAGACAAGGAGGAGAGTTTTTTGTGTGCTGGTGAAAGCCCTGATTCACATCAGACAGAGCAGTTGAACGCCCACCACTGGAGGACACAAGCTGCATTTTGATCCAGATAAGGGGAAAGGCAAAAAAGAAGCAAAGCAGTCCATGCTGAGGCACCACAGTGCTCTTAATCACACCAGTGTGATTAAATGTCCTCCCTTACACAACTGGTTCCGGTGTAAAGCTCCCCAAGGAGGTATTGGGACATCCACACGTAGGCCTGAAGGTGTCCATCCCTTCTGATGGGGCATAACTGGCTCAACTACACTGATATGAGAAGCAGCTGACTCATTTTAGAAGGTGTCATAGACCACCAAATACCCCCAATGTGCCCCCAGGGCACTTCTTTTATTTTTAGGGCCTTCCACCAGGGAGCTAAGCATTATTCACCATGTTCCATCAGACGGTGTAAAACTCCTACCCACTCAAAGGCCAGGACCTGGTCATTCCTTTCCATATGCATATTCCTTGGCATTCCTTTCTTTCTCTTCCTTCCTTTCCTTCCTTTCCCTCATTTCCTTTTCTTCCTTTCCTGTCTTTCCTTTTCTTCCCTTCCCTCCCTCCCTCCCTCC